>JAAAKQ030161271.1:0-12714 GCA_010016005.3 Zanna intricata | reverse complement strand
AGTTCATTATACAGTTTTTCATTCTTACCAGAGTATTATTATTTTTATTTTATTAACTTATCAATTATCCTCCATACGGCTAGTAGTTTAGCCAACGCGCTAACAGCCTCCATTAAAGTGTTATATTATCCCACTCTTTTATATATATATATATTTTTTTTTTTTTTTTTTTTTTTTTTTATTACAGTTCCTGGTGGACCTCCAGTACAACCCCAGATAGTAGACACTATCCGTCGGCATGAAGTTGAAGCAGTTTTGAGTAACCAAAACAGCATAATCTCAGCTGCCAGAGAGATAAGGTTTGTTATATTAATAATATCCCTGTTTTATAGTAAATATATAATATTATCTGTTTTATTTCTATTTACAATATATCTTTGACAACTCTACAATTTGTCAACCTGTTTTGCTAGTTTATTTTATATTTTCAATCACTGCATTACTTGTAATTCAGTTCTGATTAAAAAATGTATGATATAAAATTTTAGAGAACATACTTGTTGTGGTAAACGTATTACAGAACAGAAAACCAGAAGTATATAAATTAAAGAAAATATTACATTTAACAGTTACAGATTCAACTACAAAATAAAAGAAAACATCCAAGAAGAACATAAGAATAAAATTTGTCAATGTTTGGTAATTCAGCCTTTGGAATCTAGTAAAAATAAGACTTGTACATAAAAGTATCACTCCAATATTAGTATTATACATACCATAAAGAAAATATGAACTCGTCACTAAAACGGTATGAAATTTACAGATGTACTAAAATGGACAAAAATTACATAATAAATGATTCTTTCAAAACACTTGAAATGTGCTTTCTGCAACATCATCATCATCATCATCTACAAAAGCATCATGCTTACTCTAACCACCAACAACGAATATGGTAGACTTTAGAAGAATGATCCAAAGATTAAAATGTAATCGTTACTCTTGCATTAATTTTTCTAAAGTTTTGTATTTTGTTTCATGATATATGTTCTTGAATTCATGTTTGTGTTACTTTTGTACAGGAATTATGTTGTTGAAGTCCACTCTCGGGCCGATACAATTTTGCAGAATCAGGCTCGAGCTCCAACAGCACAAGTTCAGTCTGTCGGTTACGATATGTCTTCGTTAGTAAATGAAGTGAGAGAAGGACTTAATAGTATCAAACGTGATGCTGCAGCAACGGCTCAAAAATTGACAGGTTCATCTGGTGGTGATTGCCCAAATATTAATTGTGTGTCAACAACGATTTTAATAGTTATTGCAGTTCTGCAAGTTGCAGTTATTCTTATCTACAATCTTTACAAGTAAGCTATTTTTTTTTTAAAGTAACAACCTTCTTTTTTTTCTGATTTTTAAAATATGCAGTAGACAGAAAAAATTGTTTGTATTATCGGATAAGGAAATATGGTAAGTCCTTGCTTATACATATGCATATTAATATTTTCATTTAGCTTTGTGGCTTTCAATAAAGGCATGTACAGCTGGTAAAAAATAAAGCCTATAAAGAATTCATTGTTTTGTGAATTATATTTTGACTCTATGAGTCATTTTTTCAGACAGTTATTAGAAACCTTAAAATGGTACTTGCATAAACATGCGCTTATGATTTTATTTGTTTTAAAAAATCTGTGGTACAAATAAGTATGAATGCCTAGGTTTTTGTTTGAAAAATATTTCTTCAGCTATGATCACTTTGAATTCAAAGTACTAATTAAGTAATACTAATTTGTTTTTGGATAGTGTTGCCAAACTCTTATCAGCCCAATGTTCAAAGTATTTTTATGAATTTCTCTCCATCTTTGTCAATAAGGGAGTTATGCAACATAAAAGATGTAGAAAGTAAAAAGAAATTGGTTACTTTTTTTGGAATGCAGTTAAAAAATGATGCTAAGGGCATTATTAAAATCTTCATACTTTTTTTACATCATACAACCTAACATGCAAAACAAACAAAAGACGTATATGAGAATTTGTGAATGATTTGCAATCATTATATCATGTCAGGGGAATCCCCTTCCAGCAATTCTGGCAGATGTATGTAAGAGAGGAATCCTCTCTCACAAGCAGTTTGCCGCTTCGGCAGCCAACCTGTTCAAAGTATGTGGAATAAAAATGCATCAGTTTTTTCCTTGTTATCATGTAGCAAATTTTATAATGGTTATTCTCTCTTTTTAGGGACAACAAAGAAGCACAAGCAAAAAAGTTTTATTGAAAAATAATGAGCAGGAACTTGCTGTATGGTGATATTGAATATTGAAAAACTTAACAAGCGGCATTCCTAAGTTACTGCAGTTAAAGAAAGTGATGACAAAAAATATATAAACTTATACAAATACTCTATGGTTTAATAGATAAATAGGTTAATTTTGTACAATAGTACATAAAACCAACATTGCATTATTTATTTCAGTTAATAATTCAATTTCTTTTCTGAATTTATAAATAAATATATACCTTCTTATTTTTTCATAATATTTTTAAAATCTTAAGTTATTGTTATAATACATTCCGTTTTTATTTTTAATTATAAATAATTTTTTAGGGTAAATTTTATATTAAATTTATATCCCAAAAATATTACTCTTAATTTTTAGTAACTTGCTGAATAAAATTTTTGTAAGTGAATGCACTGTAATATAAAATTAAATTAAATATGGTCCAGGCTATTTTTAGTCTGTAACTGTGATTCTCTAAAATTTAGTTTTTTCTTTTTTTTTTACTAAGTTTTTCTAAATGTACCTTTATATTTTTTTTAAATATTATTTATAATCATCGGTTGATTTGCTAATATTTATAAACGTATTTGATAAAAGTTTGACACATTTAACAATAAATTATTTTGTATGGAATTGATATAAAACTTTATATTAATAAATTTGTTTTGATTAAATTTTTAGCTAAATATATAATTAAGGAAACCATAACCATAACTGGTTTTTAATTTGACGGTCAATGTGTATGTTAGAAAGCTGTGTTTTTTAACATCTAGTCGATAATATGTATTTTCTGGAATTTCTTAAGTAACTGATGGATATCTGTCAGAATAACTTTATTGGTTTTCATTCAATTGTAGTGTTAAACTTCAGTTAATGTTTCATTTTATTTACTCTCAATTATTTAATGATATTTACTGACAGTTTTTATTGTAAGTTATAAAATAGAAATACACTTCATAATTCGGTTGTATTACAAACAAAATGAATATAATTTTTAATATTCATTACATGTATGTTGTTTAATTAGTGTTTTTATTACTTCTTGTTGGTGTTTATTTCTGTTTTATGGTAAAATAGTTATTTGTTGTATTTATATTAAGAATGAATGTATGTGTGCTAGTACAATTTTATGGGGTAATTATTAAATAGATATCTAATGATGGGGTTTTTTACATTTTAAATCTATAATCGGCCAATATTTCATATTCTTGTGGGTATATTGTTTGTTAATTCACTACTCTGACATGACTTTTCTCATGATCTGTGTTCAGGTGGTTCATAAATTAACTTTTTTAGTGTACTTTCAATCTGCATTATTCTGGATGATTTTTTTTTTTAAATCTAGTGTTAAGAAAACCGTTCTTCTAATTTTATTGTATTGAATTTAATGAAATTCTACATTTTTTGATAGCTGATGTAAACATAATGAATAAAATTCATCAGCTTTGCAGCAAGCCTGTAAAATTTAATTACTTTTTAATTTTTGTTTCAATTTTGTTTTATTTATTGCCTTTCCTAATCTCCTAATTTCACTCAGTTGTATTTTGTGCCTTGCGCCATTTGCTTTTAGTCTTTCCTCTATCAGAAAATTTTGTGTTGAATTGCTCATATTACTTAGAAAAAAAAAAATATGATTGTCAATTTTTTTTTTTTATGTAAATGAAATTTTATTTTTAACCAAATTAGTATCCTGTAAGAAAAATCAATTGTTAATGATTTTTAAAACTTCAAGTATCAGTCCAGATGAGATTATTTTCAATTTAAATCATTTTATTTTCTGAATCATGTAATTATTCTTATAGATGTTACAGAAAGAAGTAGATTTCTCTCAAGTGTAGCAGAAAGTACAAAGAAATGTAGAAACGCATAATATTTAAATGAAGGCATATTAAACAATATTTTATGTAAGTCTGAACTAACGTAACAATTAATCTTCCAGTTATGTTATTTTTTTGAAATCATTCTATCAGAATGATTATCACAGATGTTTAATTTGTGGTGCACTTGTGGTTTTTTTTATTTTTTAAAGAATGTATTCGTCTGAAAAATTGTTGTTGATTGACATTGCAGTTGTCAATTGTTGTATAAACTATATTTCTATATTGACAGCAAAAATTTTGTTAAAATAGTTTCAAACAAAGCATACTTGGTTCTGCTGACTTGCATTATTTTATAGTATTGTTCCAGTATGTAATCATGAACTCTTGTTAGCTGAGTGTGCAAACCATGACATGACTAATAAGCTCACTGATATCTTCATTCCAACAGCTATGATGTCCTACTTAAGCGGTTTTATAAAGAATTATTATTTCAAATTATGTTCACACCGATACCGAATTTTTTTATTTTATATTTTGACTAAACCCTTTTTTCTAGATTGAAGTTAGCAGAAAATTAATAATATTCTGTAATATTTTTTATGTATAAACGATTGATAAATAGTTGTTGAAATATTTTTATAAAAGAGCTGCTTTAACAGTATTAATATCTTTGACTTATTGTGAGTATATTAATTTATGTTGTGTCAATTAATAATTAAGACACTGATACTGAAATGACAATTACAGTTATACTGACAAAATGTTGATATTTGTATTTAAAGTAAGTAAAAGTTGAATTATATCACCATGACTTTTTACCTGTCAATTTTCATTTTTTCAAATTTTACATTTTTTTTTTCTATGTGTTATTTACCTTAGACAGTGTTTTATTATCTTTCATATTAAAAAAAAGAAACATTTTCCAGTAACATATATTGATTTTTTTTAAGATAAACAGATGATTATGTTTAATGGGAACTTTTTCTTCTTTTTTTTTATTAATATTTGGTAGATTAAAAATGGGACTGTTTTGTCTGTCTATATATAAAATTAAATATATAGAGTTAAAAGTAATGTGTTTTTCATTTTTAAATGACAGATAGTTATGAACTTATCCCAATTGTTGGAAATTCATGAATTATGAGACCATTAGTGGAATCGGCAATGTATTTTTGTAAGATGTCTTGTGTGTCAGAATAGTGTTAACTATCAATTTAAAAAATTACTGTTAAATTTCATGTATTAATTCTGTTTGTTAATAGTAAGTAAAAGTATCTTGAATCCTTAATCAAAATTGCTGGCTAAATTGTAATCTAAACCTGTATTTAAACAGAATGTAAACAATGCAGCAAACAAAAGCAAATTTTTTTAATGATGACTTTTTATTGATTAAAAACTTAGTTATAAATCTTAGGATCTGTGGTAATTAATATATTATCATGACAACTTAGCACAAAATTTTAATTGTTATTCTACAAAGTTTTTCATATTTGTTTATAATGAAAAATTATTTTTTAATTAAGTTATTGTTTGATAGAAATATTCAAGGTATATGAGTATTTATTTAAATTCAGTTATTAGATCTGTTTTTTTTTTTTTATATATATACTAATTTTGGTAGCAAAGTAAAGTATGAATACAGGTGTAATTAAAAAAATCTTTGTGGCCAGAAGATGAATGATGGTTATTAGAATAAATTAACAGAAAAATACTGATTTCCTCAGTGATGTTAATAAATAAGTCTTTGATTAAATGTTCTAATCTGTCTTGTAAAACCCAGCCAATAACCTTTTGGTTATATAATGTAAAAATTAAAAAAAAAAATTCATTTGATTTTTATTATTCGTAAAGCTACAATTATAGTGTCATGTACTATTTAATATGTTATATGTCTTGGTCTTGTCATCTTACCTTATATGTTTATTATTTAAAAATCCATTTTTTACTTGTATGATTATGTATCTGTCAACTTTTGTAGAATATTCTGAAATTGCTGTATTTTTTAAAACTGAGAAATATTTATCTCTTACAACTTACGGAAACAAACTAACATTTTATCCATCATTATCCTAACATTATGTCATCCTTTTTTAGGGTTGTAAATCAGTGGATTTGCAATTCAGTCAAATAATTGTTCCAATGAATCAATTGGTCTCATTGCTCCAGCACACATTAGTTGTGCTTTGTTATGTTCCTTAGAACATAGATGAGTATTTAGTTCAACATCTTTTCAAATAATTATTACTTTCACTTTGATCCATTTTTGTATGTGAATTACAGTTAGATGTAAAAGTAGAGTGAAGAATTCAAAAACACTTGTGTGAAGGCAATTAAGACATTAAAGACACTTCACACCTGTGTGAAGTGTGAGGCAACTAAAATATTTTATGAGGTTTTATTTGATTTAGCTTGACGGGGATATGTAAAACTCCCACAGATTTTTTTTTTTAATTCATAATTTTTTATGTATTTTTGTATTATTTACAGAATGAATGATAAATAAATACTGATGATTATAATACATTTTATTGAGAAAACTTTTATGTCAACTAAGGTAAATATAAAAATGCTCTGTTAGAAGGAAATATTGACAGTTATGTCAATATACCTGTATTTTATGATGTAAGGAGCCAGAATATTTTCTATATTTGAGGTGAATATATTTTGGACCCTCTTATGGGTCTAAAAGTATTGGCTGATCAGAAAGTAACCGAATATTCATTTTTTATTCATTTGTCTGGTTTATTTAATTCCTAAAAATGTGACTGAATGCACTGTTTTAGTTCATGTAATGTAGTTTAGAAAAGTTATATTTTTCCTTGTCAGTTCATTAAAAACAGACCTTTTTTGGATTGTAAAAGATTTAATAGAAAATTGCTATAATAAGAAGTTGGCAGGTAAGCTATTGATTATATCAAGAACCCATATTCAAAATATAATGACAAATTGCGATGACATATATTGTCATTTAGTTATTATTATAGTTGTATTTTTTAGAAGTTAATTTAACTATAAATTTTATATAAATTGTTACTTTTCAGTTAGTGGTTGTAATTTTTACTTTATAGTATTAATTTGTCACCAAAATTTCATTTAGTTTTGGATGAGATGTAGTAGTGTTAAGGATGGTGTAAAGTTCTAATGTTCTTTTCTTGTGCATCTGTTTTTTTTTTTTATAGTTTGCTGGAGTTTTTACTTTAGTTTTTCTATCCTTATAGATTATGTTCAATAAAAAATATAATTCATTAATTTTATTAATAATTAGATCATATTTTGTTAGTGTTCAGATGTTTATTGAATTAATTCCTCATAAACACTTCTGGAACAAAAAAATATATTTAAATGTAAAATTAATTTTTACAGGTTGATTTGTGTATATTCTTCAGTAAGTGAAAATTTATTGTACTCAGCTATGAATAACTTTTTGTTATTTTCATTAAAAAAAAAAAATGTTATATTTATATCTTGTTACAGTTGTGTTGTTAAGATCTTTCTATACATACCTACAAGGGTTTGTTAATATGTATGTTAATAATGTTAACAGAAATATTAAAATTCATAAGTTATAATCATGACTGAATATGATTATAAAAAGAATTGTAAAATAAATTATTTTCTTTATAATGTTTATAATAATTTACTTTTGCTTGTATAATTCTGTATTCTGTTTTTGCAATACCTTCACTGCCTTGTAGGTGATTTATATGCACCCTTCTTCTGTGTTGAAAATGCTACTGTAGATGTTTTGTCTTTTCGGATGAAACCATAATAATTTTTTTAATTAAAAATGCCAGCATGGAAGTACTTTTTTTTTTTTGTCGTGCTATTCCTCAGGTATAATTTTTCTCTTTAAAAAAGTACGTAATTATTTCACGTATCTCCTTTCACATGAACGTTTTTTCCATAAATCCCTGCACAAACTAGCTTTTTTTCTTATCTGCTCACTAAAAAATGTATTCTTATAGATTTATTTTTCAATAGTAATGATAAAAGCATTTTATGTAAAATGAAAGATATAGCTGTGTGGGTGTATTTATTAAAACTTTACCTTATTTAAAAATTATGTTGCATTATCATCCATCTTTGGCGGTTTATATGCTTCATATTTATAGTGACTCTGTCTTTCTAATACTTGGGTAAGCGTAATATTTTATACTGTACTTGATTTTATTCAGTGATTTTATTTAGTTGTTAGCGAGCAATTATTCTTTGAATATTTTATGATGGAAATATATAGATAGCATTTAAATATAGTAATTTTCTTTGAACAGGTTTAAAATCATGCTGTTTGTAAACAGCATTGAGTAAAGCAAATCTATTCTTTTATTTTTGTTTAACCTCCGGAATCAATTAAGGAATTAAGGTATATCTTCAGAGGATGAGATGAATGAATTATAGCGTGTGTGAAATATGCCATGCCTGACCGGGATTCGAACCCGGGACCTCCGGATGAGAGGCTGAGACACTACCACTCGGCCACAGAGGCCGGCGCAAATCTATTCTGAAGGCATAGTATGAAAAATTATTTACTCCTGCAATGAAATTAATGCTGCTGTTCAACTGGCAGAACTATCTATGATTAGAAAAGGATTGATGTTAAAAGGCAAGAGAGATCACAAAGGACTGGTATTTTATTCAAGGTCAACAACGGATTTACCTTATTAAATGATAATTTATCATATTATTGACCGTTATTTCAGTATTGTTAGGTAAGATCATAGAATGGATTTTAAGAGGATAAAGAGAGTTATCAAAGTAGATCATTACATCTAGAATAACATTTGCAGTGATCTTTAAAAATATGGATGTGAAAGATTGTTCTGATGATATTCTTTAAGGTAAAAATGGCAGAAAACTATCTGTAGTTTGTTTTTACCTTATTTATTATGTTGAATACTAAATTTATTTGACCTTAAAAGATCTTGTAAATATGGTACCCAAAAAAACATTTTAAAATACAGTTGTGTAAATTCATGACAAAGGAGAAGAAAAAAAGTATTAAGTAATAAAGGAAACATTGTTATGTAGTATTTAATAAAATAATGGGTGACCAATCAACTTTCAGACAGTTTTAGTTTGTTTAAATACATTTTTCATGTTGTAGAAATAACTCGCTAAAGGTTGTCTAATGATTTAAGTTCTTACCAGGTCTTATATTGATAGGAAAATCTTGTCCGACAAAAATATTTAAATGCAGTGGGGGGGGGGGGTTCTCTAAATAGTAATTGTCTTATATTGAAGAACTCTGAATAGTAATTATTCTATATTAAAGAGCCTAAACAGCAATTAAAAATGTTACCGCTGCAAGATCTGGTGAAAACTTACATTGACCATATACTTACATTTCAACTATTAGATGTCTTCTATTTCTGCAATATGAAAAATATTTTATTTAATTCTATTCTGTTGATATGCAGTCGATTGATTTGAATCATTCAGTTCTGACACTCATAGAGGCTCACAGTTCATTAAAGTTTGTGCTTCAACCGCAAATCTCCATTACTACACATATATTTATACACAAGGGATATCTAAAGTAAAGCCCACTGGAAAATTTCTGTCAAGGTTGGCGAACATTTGTCGTTCATGGTCACGGTAGTAATGTACACTGCATTGTATGCGTTACAGTATTTTCGATTACATTTACATCCGAGTTATTACGTTATAAAATGAATAGGAAAATCGATGTTGCCGTCGACGATGAAATACGTTTTTTGAACATCGAAACAACCGGCTGAAATTTATAGACTTGATTTCTGTATACGGTGATAATGTAATGATACATCCGAAAATTGTGCGAAAGGTTTGGAAATAACAGAATTAATGTGCATGATGATGAACGTCGGGGAGCTCTCGATAATCACCGAGTACTTGTTGAAGCGCGGCGATGATGAAATCAGAAAAGTCAACGATCTCCGACCTGACCCTTTTTTTTTTTTTCAAGAGCTGTTATTGGTCGCATTGTTCATGACCATCTAGGCTTCAGAAAAGTTTGTGTACGTCTTAACAGAACGTCACAAAAAAATACGAATGGTATCTGCTTTGGAATTTTTTATGCCCTACACAGAAAAAGGTGATGAGTTCCTTAATTCAATTGCCGGCGATGAAACGAATTTTGTATTGCATGCCAGAGAGAGAATGGCGTCATCCTTAATCACCAATCAGGTCAAGCTACCGCCGTTTGGACACAAACCGATTGCCACAATCTTTTGGAATCGGTTTGGCATACTGCTGATTGATTCATGACACGTAGAACAACTGTAAATACAGTTGCCCACTGCGAAACTACGTAAGTTACAGCACGCCATTTAAAATTGTCGACGTGGTCGGCTTACCGACGGCCTCGTCCTGCTACACGATAGTGCGGGTCCGACACGTGATTTACTAAAAACATTTTGATGGGAATCTATGATCACCCACCATGTAGTCCGGACTTAGCTCCTTTTTATTACCATTTGTTTGGGAAATTGAAAGAATATTTGAATGGTTAGCAATTCGCAGTTGACGATGAACTTAAATACTGTTAAACAGTGGTGTATCGCTGCGATAAATTCATGTGGCGATTATATAGAGAACTAGTATAAGGTATGTAGTTCTCGTACATATACGAGAACTCGTGTGTGTGTATATATAAAAACGTCAAATGTTTTTCATGATTTATGTGCTACACTATTCACGCTTTTCCAAAACATAAATTTTTCTCCGAATCTATTTTCAAATTAAGCCATCATTCTTCTTTTTTTTTTTTCTAAAAAGATTATGAGCAAATATGACTAAGATACCGAATATTTTGCGGATTAAACTTTCATTCGATAATTTGCCTACTACATAGTTTCTTTTTTCTTTCAATATAAGATATTGTAAGTAATTCTAAATGAAACGCTATGGACAATTCCATGTTGAACTCTATGCAAAGAATGAAATCAAAAAACATCCCCTCAAAGTATTTTTCATGATTTACATTCAGCTGTTTACGCATAAAGCCATGCTCTTACTAAACAGAAATTATATCCGAATTTATTTTAAAAACTAGTGTTCATTCATTTTTTATGAGTAAGTATAACTTTGATCTACGTGGAACTCTATGGACAATTCCATCTTCAACTGTATGCAAAAAATGAAATTAAAACCCATTTAGTCAAGTTAATTCGATCATTTCTACTACATAAACTTCCTTTTATATTTCAGTATTAAGTATTTTTTTTTATGTACACCTCTATGCCTGAACATATTTATATTGAACCAATGCTTTCTGTAAATCATTTGTACAGTAGATCTCCATGAAAGAGAAGAATAAAATGTATCGCAACTTATTTTTAAATGTTAAGTTTTTCGTATCTTTCTGAATTCATTGCAGGATAAAAACAATATGTCTCGTATTAAAATAAGATCGATATAGACAAAAATAAATCGATAAATTAACCCACATCGTTACTCGTATTATTTTCAATCAAAAACACAAAGGACTTTAACCATGTTTGATTGATAGAATGATCAAAGTCGCATGTGTTTTCCATTGAAAATACATCTAGTAACAATATGGGTTACTTAGTCAAGTACAATTTTGAAACTTGAAAACATTTTCACCAATCTAATAGGACAGTAATAGAAATTTGTTTTACTTTTGTTTATGGTCTTTAATTTTGTTGTCTCCTGTTGACGCGTTTCGAAGCTACTCCATTGTCAAAACTTATTGTATTGATACTTTATATTCCTGTTAATCTTTATATAGCATTTAGTCGACGCTCCTTCGTTTATTTGACCATGTAAATACGATTTGTCTAAACAAATAATCAGAGAATTTTTTTTCAGCAATCTGTCATTTTTCTTAAATCTTGCACCGGATGTCTTCTTTCTCAGTCCATAATTTTCTATTATTATCAGTTTTATTCTTCAAAGCCCGACTCTTTCATGCTAGTGTAGTTCTAGAACCTTTAAGTTGAACACTATTTTGAAGTTATCGCGTAATTTATTTAATATAGGCAATGCATTATGTTTTGCGTGAAACTCTGTAACTGTTTGGTTTATTCAATGCCTTCATCAAAACTGTCTTGTCCAATAACTGGTTTTGAACGTTATTTATACTTTTTTTGGTGTGCTGAATGAGGGCGACTGTGTTTTAGATTTAAGAAGATCCTGCTTTTCTTTTCGAAGTTTTTAAATTTTTGAGTGCCTATTAATTAAATGTTTGTCATCACCTAATTTTGTTAACTTTATAACATCTTTCTTAATAAAATGATGTAAATTATAAACCATTTCATGTGCTTGATTCGCGTATTTTATTCTCATTATCAACAACGTGAACAATAAATATCGTCTTAAATTTGTTCAGGTCTTCCGATAACCCTTCTTTTACTAATCGCTAATGAATGTTTACTTAATATAAATTTTCTGTCTCTCTGTAAAGTTCCACCTAATTTAACAATTAACACTGTATTTCCAGTTGCACTGATATATAACTTCATTTTTTTTATATCTTATACCGAGGGGCGTCGCTAGCGACCCTTCTGGCAAGTACGAAAACTTGGCAGAGAAGCGGTGACGTTACATCTATAATCTTTAACATAGGTTTTTTTTTTAAGGGCTTTGATGCCGGACACCGGGTGGGTGGGGCACAGTGCAGGTCGCATGACAAAGCACGGGCGAAGATCGTACATAATACGGCGTATGGCGACGCC
>JAAAKQ030161260.1:0-12716 GCA_010016005.3 Zanna intricata | reverse complement strand
GCGGGCTGTGGGAAAGCACATAGAAAAACACAACCAGCTGGAATATTTGCAAAAAGGGTGCGTAGCAATTCACAACATTAAGTCAGGTACCTGACGAAAAGCTTTTAACAGGCTAAGCCAATAACAATAAAGAAAAGAAATAAGGAGAGCTCTTAGACACACACAATAGACTTAACCGTAGGAAGGTACATAGAAAAACCCAACCAGTTACAGTAATTGCAAAAAGGGTGTGTAGCAATTCTCAATACTAAGTCAGGTACCCAACGAAAAGTATTCAACCGACAGAAGCAATAATAATAAAAGATACAAATAATAAAGAAATAACCAAACATTAAAACAAACTTAACACAATGTGTTAACAGTTTTCTTTATCAGTCTGGAAACTTATCAGCCCATCCTCATTCAGTGTACTTAGGCGTTTCAAATGTAATTACATCCCTACACAAAAGGATTTGGATCTCTATCAATAAAATATATTTAATTTGTTTTTTGAAAATTTTAGCAGTGAAACTAATAGCTGATTTCCATATTTCATTGTTAACAATACTTTTTTCATTTCCGTAACTAACAAAGCTTTTGTTTACACATGTTTCCAGTGTGACTTGAATGCTCATATTTTTTTCATTGAAAACTTGGTTTATAGGTGGTGGTTGTACAGAATAGATAAAAAAAATATTTCATCAAAGGTTTCCAGACACCAATGTTCTCACATCACAGTGTTGTGAAACTTGATCAGTTAATGCGAAAGAACTAGATATATAAAAGACAAGCCCAAAATCATAGCCAGACGACCATATATCATGAAAGAATAAAAAGTTGAATGATTATTCTGATTGCATATCTCAAAGTCCAAAAAAAGTCTTCTTAGAGAACAGGTACAAGCAGAAATCTCAAAAAGTAGTATGCACTGAGCACTGGTTAAAAACTAGAAATGTACTAAATAACTTCAGTCCATCAGCAACACAATTTTGATTTTTTTGAATGTGTTAAATACTGTCATTGTAATGTTTTTTGATTTTATAATACAGAAAGGAGAAGACATTCTCAATGTAACATTTTTTTTTTTTTAATGAAACCTAGATTCATTTATAGTACCATGTCAAAAGCCAGAATAGTTGGGTGAGGTTTTGTGAATAATGCTCATGAGATCTGTGATCATTACATGATGAAAAAATAGAGTTTGGTGTAATATGCTATATCACATAAGCCCATAATCATTCAGTTTATTCAGAATACATTAAACTGAGAATATTAATGGAATGAAATCATTTATTCTTTTATTGGCCAACTAAGTGAAGAAGAAATTGATGAAGTGTATTTACAACTAAATGGAGCAGTAGTGCACATTGTCATTTGCAAAATATGCTTCATGGAGTTTATTTTTTGGGAGCAATGAAAGGATTTGTCTAAAAGATTAGTCTTCATACCCTGGATAAACTGGAAAATAACAAAACTGCAATTTTCCAAAGGGATGAGATCATCCCTTTGCTGCTTTAGCGCATATTTTCAAATATGTTGGAACATTACCAGGCATGCCTGAAAGGAAATGATGGGCATATTGAACACCTGTAAATAAAAATTCATTGTAGTATCATTGTTATTTAAATAAATGTTTGTGTACAATGATGCACAGTTTCATTTGGGACATATATATATTTATTTCCTGCTCATGAATGAAAATTAAGATAATTAATTACATTTCTTTAGATAAGAAACCCATGTAAAGATCAACAACCAGTGATGAAAACAGTTTCTAAGGGATTTTCTAAACATTTAGATCCATATATCAGTACAACACACTTTGACTTCTACGAAATTCCACTGGTAAGAATATATATATTTTACATAAAGCAAATAAATAATTATTACATAAAGTAAATATAAATAATCTTAATTTACATGATTAAAAAAATATCTTCATTGCTGTT
Organism: Zanna intricata; assembly: GCA_010016005.3. NCBI lineage: Eukaryota > Metazoa > Arthropoda > Insecta > Hemiptera > Fulgoridae > Zanna > Zanna intricata. The sequence goes on along the minus strand of JAAAKQ030161260.1, from coordinate 10,788 downwards.
ATATGTAAGAATTAAAATAACATTTCTAGTATATTATTATATACAGTAGTTCATTTTGGTAATTCTACTAGAAACAAAATACAAATGCATAATTAAGAATGGGAACAGCTCTATAGATTAACTAAAAATTAAAGTTAATTTTAACAATGCCAACATTTCAATATATGTGTATTATAATATTATAATTATATGTGAATTATAGTATTATAATGTGAAATTTATAATTATCTAATTTCCAACATGTTGGAAATAGTGTCAACGGAATGGTAAAACATAATAAAAGAAATTTTTTTTCCTTTGTACTGACAGAATGCTTTCCTAAATCTAAATATTCTTTAGAAACAAAAAATTCTGTACTTAGCATAGGAATCTCCAACTTAATTACTGAACACTTATAGAAAATGTAATTTAAGTCATTACTAAATTCGGCAAAAACAACATTAAAAAAAATTTTAATGGAAAAACCAAATGAAATTGTAACTTCACACCTTTTTACAAAATTTTCAACTACTTATAGTTATTAATGGCATTACCAATCCTTACTTGCATTAAAGCACAAGATGAAGATATTGCCAGCAGTTTTTTGAGTGGTGATGAGTTGTACTGCTCAGAACAATGTGAAATGATCCAAACCTTATAATTTTCATGGTGTAATCAAATGAAATGTACATCTTTCAACAGAATCATTAACTTACACAATACTCCTTTTTCTAATTCAGCAGAGAAGAAATGATTGGATAAAATTTGATATAACAAACATTTAATCAGCAATTTGCAACCAGTGACAAAAATAATGATTAATATATTTTTATTAACAGACGAACTTATCTTTATGCTATAAAGCACGGTTCTTTATCTGGGTTGTGACAATATCATGTTGGACATGGACATAAGAAATGAAGTATGATTACAATTTCTCAATCATCTTCTTGTTTAATGTTCTCTTTTGGGTCACTCTAAGTGAAATTTTCAAGTTCACTTCTACGTTTTCAGTAGTGATAAACTTTTCACATGGGTTTTGCATTCACTGTCCACACTGCAGGCAGTTCTAGTTTATCATGAGAAAGCTACTGAGGCTATGAGAAAGCCAGAAGGATACCTCCTGACAGCCCAAATCAAGATCTTGTTTCAGTTTCCACTTGTTCTGTTAGATTGTCAAGAAAAATGATTTGGGTTAGTATCAACAACTTGAGTTCAGCAGGATTTTTTGACAGGATTTCAACAATAAAGGTGTCTTGTCATGTTTGACTGTCTTGCAGAACCATGTTATTAGTTTACATATTAGTTTCTTTGACATCTTCTTTAGCTTTACCCTGGAACCGTTTTGCTGTTTAGTTTTGGGCGATTATGGTTGAACTTTGCATCATCTACTGTTTTCATGTTATAATATGACAATTTAGTTATCAAGAACAAACTTGTGTCAAAAGACAGATGTAGCTGCTTGTATTTCATACATTACTGTGAACATTACTGCACAGCCTCCTTTTTTGCTGGATTTTTGTGAATTACTTACTTTGCATATAGTTACCAACAACATACTGCAAGACAAGATTTGAATCTTTTAAAAATCTTAACAAGTAACAAATATGTAGATTCATTTCCCATCACCATGTAAAATCTATTGCATGGAGAGGAGAAATGTTAATATTTACTTCTCCATAAACTATCCTCAATCAGTATAAATTTCCTGGACACACTTACTTAGAACTGTGCGATCTGATTAATAACAACCTCCTGTTTGATATCAATGATCAGACTGTGATTCAATCTGAATCCTATGAATTTGCAAACTAATATTGGTAATATAAATGCAGCAATTTTACAACGGATTTTAACAAGAAGGGAATTAATATAATATTGTACGTACTGCAAATTTTAAGACAGAATACATCATTAAATCAATTAGTGAATTATAACCAAGAATATCAGACATTCATAACGGCAGAAGTGGCAATGAGAAATACTTGCTCCAGGTCCTCCTCCCAAAAAATCTATCAAAAATTGAAGATAACTAGTCACATAGTCCTTCATCTGATCCTTCAAGTATGATACCGAGACTAATTTGAAATTTTAAAACTGGAAAAATAAGATTTAATCATAAATTTATATAGAAATGCAGCGGTCAGTTTAAATATCTGAATGGTAAATTTCAAATTGATCCTGTATATGCAAAAAAATTAAATTATCTTATATTAGCAAACTTCAATTCAAACAAAGAACAACTAAACAGTTATAATTTTTCAAGTAATTAAAACTAAAATTTGCCTTTCAAGTAAATAACTAAAAGGAGAATAATAATAATAAGTCTATATTAAAATCCTGGAATTCATACAATTATTTTCAAAATATGAACTGTGTGTTAAATGTTCGCCTAAAATATAAGAATATTTTACCTTTTACCTTTAACCTCCAGTTTTCAAGATTTTTTTTTTATGTTTGATTAACAAATTCTTGATTAATACAAAAATCTTATTTAATTTTATATTATAAATACTGATTACTGTATCTAACTATATCAGGTCTATCTCTTTTAAAAATAGCAAGTTTGTGAAGTTTATACACAAAAGTTTAATCAATGAATTCATAATATAATAACAGTTTCTTACGAAATATTTTGAATATTCATAATAAATAAATGTTGTGAGATTCATCTTGGATTTTGTAAATCTCATATACATGAAATAATGATAGATCTAGAAGTGATATTATCAGTAGGAGGAAAGGCTGCAAATGTCAAGTGAAATTCATCTTTCTTAAGTCATAAGATATAATTATACACAGTAAAACTTATCATAAATGAAAAGTCTGATCGAACATTGAATCTCAAGCAAAAAGTTACGTCTTCAATTTAAAATTTCAGTTGATTCTAGAACTGACCTTGCGAATATGTATTTCAGTGCAGTGTGTATCGAAGTTTATTGATCTCAGACTATATTTCAATTCTTTTTATTCATTATGAGGGTTAATCTACCTTCTTTTCATCAACTATTAGCATTGTTTCTTATCTAATTAAACATTTATTTAACTCTTTAACTGCACAAAAATTATTAAAGAGTAAATTGTGACTTATTTCATATTTTTCTGGTCACAGGAGTCTAAATATGAGAAATTACATGCAAAATATTTTTTAAAATTATCAGGGATTGTTATCAGTGGTGGTATACTTAGAATACCGCCATGCACAAGTTACATTTGGGATCTGAAAAGATAACACAATTCAGTTTTATTAAATAAACCTTGCATATAATCTAATTCTTTACTTATGATAATCTATAAAACAGTTTTTTTCCTTTTCTAAGGCATAATTGTACTTTGCAAATGACACACATCCACATAGTACAGGCCTGATTTTTTAAAGTGCTGCACATGCCACAACGGCGATAGGTAGAACATTGAGGTTCGTGTGCAGCACTTTCTGTTCTGATGTTACTTGGCACCACTCTTTTTTTTGCTTTTATAAATGATAAACCTCTTGAAGATAAGGCCTCTTTGGTAGCCTGTCGCAGTACAGCACTAGATACTAGATGTGATGATATACTCCATCTAAAATTTTTCAGTATCCAGTTTCCTCCATATCAGATAAGCGGTTGACTGGGATCATACTTGAAATATATAAATCATGTAAATCAGCCACGCTTGACCAGTAATCTCTGTATGCAATATTTTTTTTAACTTACATCAAAATATTCATTTCCAAAAATGTTTTGATTTCAGAGGCATCAATGGACGTATATAGTTTCTGTAACTGAGTGGTATATAAATTAGTATGGAATGTAATATGTTTTATAAGATTATCTGGGAACAATTTTTCAAAAATATTAATTGTTGATGGATTTTGAAGATCTGTTATAATAGAAGTTGGTCCAGTATTTTCAACTAATTCTTCAATTTGAATTTCTGGAATACAACCATCAATCCACACTGGCTCCTTTATTTCAGCAGCTTCAACTTGGCCATTTTCTGGTGGTTGTACAGGCACATATCATTCATTTCCACTACATCAAGATCATCAGGATCTATATTATTTGAATTCATTAGAACATTCTCATCTTGTATGTCCTCATCATCATCTGGTTCACTCTAAACCATCTTCAGACTCCAGGTCAGAAGGAATTTCAAGATACGAAATGATATCATCTTCATTCAGGAAACTCATTTTGAAATCTGAAAAAAATATGTAAAATTTGTATTATAATAATTTGCACAGTATACATTTACAATATTAATTGTAAATAAAGTAAATTTGAGAGATAAAAACAATGAGAGATCATATATAAATGTATAATAATTAAAAGATTAGCGATATTAACAAACAACCATACATTCCATGTTTCTCTAGTCAAAGTTACTCTTCTGCACACCGATACTGGTATAGTTCCACCACATTCGTACCAAATAATTACATAAAAAGTAATATATATAATAATTATTTTTATTCACTTACTTTTTTTAATTTTTTTTTTTTCTTGAATAAGTACAAAAAAAACTCAGCAAAATCATAATAAAATACAAGCAGAACACGAAACTTAAGACAGAACGCCATAACATCAAACGCATAGAATATAAAATGAACGTCCTCACGAGTGGTTCATACGATAGCCGGGTCGGTCAAGATTGATTCAAAAAAACGAAAACTATGTAGTAGAACAACTGGTTGTAAAATTATACTACTATGTCGCTGAGCAAAAAATCTTATACAAGTGGTACAACTAGAGTACCATCATACGGTTAAGAGTTAGAGTTGCAAAATAATACTTATCTCAAATTAATTTTTAGATAATTTACAACACCTTTATTTAAGTGACTTATAGCTTCTGAAATCAGGAAACAACAAATGAAAGTGTGTTATTCTTTTGAATACAGGTAAGCGATTCTCCACTGGCTTTATAAAATTCAAAATGAAAGAGAACTCAAATGAATTGGTATGAAGTCCAATTCAAAAGATTAAAATTTGTAAATAAAATTTTCAATGATACCATCTTACCACCAATATTACCTTTATTTAAATAAATATAAACACTAGCAATTGTTTTCGAGATAGAAAAAATTCACAAAATACATTGTGTAATTTGATAACCGACATTAATGAAAAATAACATATTTAATTCTATAATTTATTCTGAACTGTTTTTATATTACATCCTATCTTAAAAGAATTTTTTTTTAAATTTATAATTACTCTTAATTCTCTCACTTGTTTAGAAAGAATTAGAAAAATTTAAAAGTAAACAACTTCAGTATGGATTACGCAAAAGAATTACACCATTATATGATGAATCCTTTTTTCGGTTAAAATACCATGAAAAAGTATTACCAAAAATTACTAATCCAGTACCACACACGTAAGTACAAACTACACTATTAACTATTTTGTATATACAAGTATGTTGTCTATTAGTATGTATATTGGTGCCATAAGCTAACAATTGAAGACACTATAACAAGATAAAAGTCACTCATGAAAAAAAAAAATTCTCTAGAATAAACAAGAATTACTAGAAAATAGGAGTGAAGTCATTTTCTGTTCCTTCTTCAATGAACTAAATTTATTGGTGGAAATCACTGAGTCAAGACCTCCAAAATGCAGATCGACCTTATGAGCATCATCTTCACTCAATTAACCACAGGGAATTATATAATGAATATTATTAATCTCAACAAAAACAACACTTGGTAAGTGTAATTTGTTTAGATACTTTGCATATATAACATGCATAAAAGAGGCTGAGACAGATTGAACAAAATATTAAATACCCCTTTCTATGAGAAACAGGAAACAGGTGTTACGTACACAATTTCCATTTATTTGGGAAATGAAAAACACTAGTACAAGCTACATCTAAAAAGCTATATCTTAAAGGCTTTGTTATTTTCCAACTCTTTTACTCAGCTTTGTTAAAACTATGCCTTTCTTTTAGAACCCATTCTTCCAAAATATGGCCCTAACAAAAAAAAAAAAAACATTGATCATTGCTTTGAATTTGGATTTGCTTTCAAGAGCTTTTTTCACTATTGGTGATGGACCTTGTTTTCTTTGTGATACTTGTGTCATTTGTCTCCAGATCATACTGGAAAAGCCAGGTTTTTGTCACAAGTAGTATTTTTTTTTTTTTTTAATGTTATGGTCAATATAAAGTTGCTACAGCATATTACTACAAATTTCTTTATGTTCTTTTTTCACTGGTGTGAGAACCCTAAGAAGGATTGACTATCATTGTAAAAATTCTATTCATATTGAGATTTTGAAACTTCTACTGAAGTCCAAACATTTTGCTGTTGAATAGTAAAAAATAAAAAATGAAGACTAAAAAACTGATTTAATTTTTTTGTTATATTTATTATAGGCCTATATAATGAAATTTGTAAAATCAATTCTAATATTAATTTTAATAATTACAGTGGTATGGAATCTGAAATGAAAAGCAGTTATAGATTAAATTTTGATGAAGTGAAACTTCAAAATTATAAAAATGTGGGTCTACCAACAATGGTTCGTGAAACTAAAGCTGAAATAATGTTAACACCATCAGTATACCAAACTGAATACAATCGTCTGGGAATAAACCATAATTTATCTCCTCCAATAAGGTAAAAATATTAACTTCAATGTGTAAAAGCTAACAATGTTTTTGATACTCAACAATTTGTTAAAAATGTTGAAATTTTATATATTGTATAGTATATAAAATTTATAACATATTGTATTATATTTATAATATTAAAATATCCTGTATATATTCTGAGATACTTTTTCAACATTTATATTATGAAATAAATTTTATTTTCTTTAAAATGTGTTTTTCATACTTTTTCAACATTTATATTATGAAATAAATTTTATTTTCTTTAAAATGTGTTTTTCATTTCTTGAAATTTCTGAAGCTATAATTTTTTACTTAAATTACTGAATGTTTATATATTTATATATTTACTGATGTTTATATATTTAGTTATGACGTAATTAAGATTATGGTTATAAAAAATAGATTAACATTTTTAATTACTTTTATAGCAACAAAAAAAACAAATTCAATGAAAGTAAAAATGATTAAATTTTTGTCAAATCTATTATTGATAGAGACCAATAAATTTTAATTCGGTTTGATTTGTTTTTATATCAAAATTATTTTCTACCATTTTAACTCTGGAAGAAAAGGAGATAGAAATCGAAGAATTTATTAATTACAATTCTGCTACATGTTCCATTCAGACAACTCCATCTTCAGATAGATATAAATATTAAAAATTTTGTAACAAAACTTAAGAAATTTTTGTTGTGAATACAAGGCAGATTGCTAAACTGTATACATTTCAATAGCCCTGTTGTGAACAAGTCCAAACTCAAACAAGTACATTTAGATTACCCCTTAAATGGATTAATAAGTATGAGTACATCAAGAAAAATACATCCAAAAAATTATTTTTATGGTTTTCTGCAGAATTTCTGAGAATAATAAATTCATATCAAATACATAATATAATTTAATGAAACACAACACACTATATACTTAAGTAAAAATTAATTTTTAAAAATATAATCAACTTTAAACAATATAATTAAAAGGTAGGACATTTTCAATTAAAAAAAATTTTGTTAAGTGTCAAACTAAAAACAAGAATCAATCAACAAACAAACTACATACCAACTTAATAACCATTATAATCTGTTGTACACTTAGAAATTGTAAAAGTTAAACAAGAAACGGAAACATTTAAAAAAAAAAGGGTAATTTAAACTTTTTAGTTATATTATTTTTATTCTCTTAATGTGTACATTGGAATCTGTTCCAACTAGTGAACAATAAGAAAGCCCTCATGGCCCAGTAAAATGACAATGATATGTAATCAGTTTCAGGATGATCACTCCTGAGACATGTGAGTAATTAACCCCCAACCACCAAAGAACCTTCGACTTTGAAAATCAGTTAGTTAAAAAACTGATTTGAAACAAGTTAACCACTAGACCTGTCCACTGGGGCTATAGCTGTTATTTTAACAGCTGATTTTTTAAGTTGAAGGTTCTCAGATTCAAATCCTAGTAAAAGTTAGTTGTTTTTATATAGATTTGAATAATAAACAATTTATACATGTTTACTCTGTTGCTTGAAACTCAATTAACCATACATCTTAGGAATGTCAGCTTGAATCTGTACAAGGCTACATCTCATTTACATATCATCCTCATCTTATTAGGCTGTGGGAGATTTGTTTATTGTTCACTAACTGAACAAATTGCAATATGAATACATCAGGGGAAAAAAAAATTAAATATAGAAGCCAAAAAATTTTATACCTATGAAAAGTTTTGCCTTTTTCATGAAATAGAAAGTTGAGTTGAGTAAAAAAAAAAAGTAACAAACAGATACAATATAAAAATATTGCTACCTATGCTATCTGGAATTAAAAAAAAATTAAAAATACATTGTTAATAAAATATTGAGAACCTCCTCCTTTTTAGTAAAGGTGGTTAAAAAAATGTGTTAAAAGTAACTTCACAAAGATTTCCAGATCAGCTGAGTATATATTTGTTTATATGTGAGTGTACATATAATATAAGAACAACACAGTTGTTGTTAAATCAATATTATGTACAGCTTAAAGTAAATAGTACAAAACAACATTAATGTTTGTACTATCTAAATATTAGTGAATTAAAGCGTAATGTTCGACTTAATTTAAAATTTCAATCTTAAAGAATTTTTTAAAATAAATGATAATTACAATTCATGTTACATTATTGTTAATTTATCAATATTATTTTTAACAAAAATTAATACAACTGGTAAGTAAATTGTCATTGAAAATATATTTATCATTATTTTTTCCTTTAGATATAATTAATATTACCTAAATACACATTTTTGTTTTAATCCCCAGTTTTGTTAGTATGTTGTGGAATCACAACAAATCTTCCATATACAAATTAAATTGCTGTAACTGGACTAAAGTAGGCAGATTATTTATACATTTACCTATAGGTACAAAGAAGATATAATACAAACACAGAATAAATATGTGTAAATTACTTCTTAGAAATTGGAAATAGGTATTCAGATAGAGAAAAAAAATTTTACATGAAGCAATTTTACATGAATGCCACTGACCAAACACATATTTGAACGACCATAAATTTACAAATGCAATTAATTTGAGAAACATATTAAACAACACAATGCAGATGAAATTTACTTCTTAACCATACTCTAAAGATCACATTTTTTTTTCCTGACAGCTATAATAGTTGTCAGTAGCAACACTAGTTTTTATTGGGAAGAATACCTACAAAAAAAATCTTCTAAAAGCATAGTTTCATTTCATTTAGAAAGTGAATTTTTTAAAATTTTTTCTACAATTCAACATGTTTAGTCATTAGTTTAATTTCAGTATTAAAGAATTAAATTATTAGGTATCTTCTCATGCACCTATCTCTAAGCGCTTGAAATGAGCTGACAGTATGGAATTTAAATGCTGCTTTTCAACATGGTGCTACGCAAGAAAATGTTAATTCAGATCTCATGAGAGTGAGAAGGAATTCACTGAATTATACATAATCCATCTAAATTTGAGAGTAGTAAATGAAGGCACCTAAGTCTTTTTTTAGTGATGAGATGGGTTTAATAGTCTTGTATTAAACGCTTTATTTTTGTATATATGTCACATGTGTGACATATGTATACATGTGTACAGTGACATGTATACATGTTACTGATAAGGTGAATCTTCTAAGCTGTACTAAAAAAATATAATTGCAGAAAGAATGAACGTATGAGTTGGTAGAAGTATAAATCCTGCTGCCACATTTTGATATATAATTTACAACTTTATTTCTTGTCATTTGTGATTTATTATGGGTTAATAAACTATATGAACACTGGTTATTATATCAAGAGATATTTACAGTATCAAAAAGAGAACTGCACATTTGGCTTTTTTTTTTTTAGTCAATGTACCTTTATTCAATATGAACTTCTGAAATAATTTAGAATTATATGATTTTACATTTTTTAAAATCATTCCTTTTATTTTGTAAAAAAATTATAATGATTACTTTTTTAATTTGTGATTACATTAAAATAATTAAAATGTTTTCAGAACTAACCAATAATGGATGTAAAAGCAATTCGGGATAGAATATGTTCAGTGCCCAAAAAATGTAACGATTTTGTAAAGATCAGTAAACCTGTTAGTGTACAACATGAATTAAGGGTAACTTTAGTGTTATTATAAAAAATTCTAAAATAATGTGTACACCAACATTTGTAATTACATTTATAGAAAATATTTATTTGTCTATAATACAATCTTTGTAATGACTCTTGAGCAATTAATAATGCATTCTGAATAAATGTCCAAGCAATTGTACTGCTGGTCTCCACGGCAGAGTGGTGGCACCTTGCCTTTCATCCCAAGTTCTGGGTTCTAATCCAGGTCAGGTGTGGCATTTTTCATACCTACAAATATTCCATTTCCCACACACAAGCTTAAACTTATGTGGAGAAATCATAAAGCAAAAAAAAGAAAACAATTGCTATAAATCAATATATTAATCATTTCATTGATGCTATGCTATACTTTGACTGAACCTGGGAAAAAAAAGAAGAAAATGTGTCTTATTTACAATTGTTATAGTACAAGGTTTTTATATAAATTATTACAACTCCCCAAATATATTGAAGTCCACAAAATAAATTTTATAACTAATTAAAATGATAACATTGTTAAATTGTTATGTTAATAATATTTAATAATGGTATTTTGTTAATATTATTTCATTTGTATGTTAATAGT
>JAAAKQ030161259.1:0-30639 GCA_010016005.3 Zanna intricata | reverse complement strand
AATCTGCTACCACGACACTCCGCGGCGACTGAGTTATGCCTAACGGTGAGTCCAGTTGCCCCGGCGGTGTTTAAAAAAAAAAATAAAAAAAAAAGAATAATCATTTATACTAAACAACACAATAAGATTCGGCACACTGTCAAACAAACGGAAAGCTGTTTAAATAATAACACTTATATTTTTCAAATGACAACGCATTTATAAGACTGATATTTTATAATTACATTCTTCAAAAGACAAAACTTACTATCGAACCAAATCACACAATTAAATATTGTTAAAGGTAGAGTAATAATCAATAATGAAATAGTATTGTCGATGAACATTTTATTTATACATTCTAATATCCAGGTAACTAGACTATATGAAAGGAAAAAGTATGGTGGTCATGTCAAAACTGAGGTATGAGGTTTTTTGGTCTTTACTTTTTAGGATCCAACCAGTTTGTAATTTGTAGTAATATGTAACGTTACTGTAATTTGTTAAATATACAATTGTAATTCCCTTTAATTCTATTATCTAACTAATTTCTTTTTCCGTATATAATGATAATAACACACATTTATCTTTTATACAAATTGCCATTAAATTTAGTACCTCACATAATAAAACGTATGAAGATGTAATAACATAGGTAATGATAATAATCTATACAGTCGATATTTATTATATAGACAACGGCATTAAATTTAACAAAAGAAGTTCTAGGTTATTTATTTATACGGTTTTTTTTTTTTTTTTTTTTTTTTTAATAATGACTTACGTAGTAGTGAAGATGGTAAGGTATGAACTTCTGTTTACTAAGGTAAAATTTCTGGGGGGGGGGGGGTCAAAAGAAAAAAGATCTTATAATAATTGTTTCAGTAGTTTCGCTGTTATTGGAAACAAACGAAAAAAAAAATTGTCTCTTTATATATTAATGAGATTTATTCTCCTCCCTCAATGTTTTTTTTTTTTTTACTCTATCTGATCATGCTCAAATTTATGAATTTTCAGTTTTCCTATCACTCATATCGAAGATTTAAGAATTTTAAAAAAATGTTGATAGAGTAAAGTCTTTTCTAATAGTGAAAGGAATTTAACAAAACGACTAGAAAGATAAAACAAAAAACTTGCAAACTGTGGTATTATATAACAATTATGAAAATTAAATCTATTGATGAAATTTAAGATAAATTTTAAGAGGAAAAAATGATTAATTCTTGATTAATTACATTTGATTAATTCTTACAGGAAAAAGTTTGGTAATTTCTATTTTACACATGATATCTGTATTATTAAACATAACCAAAGGTGGTAAAGATTAAAATATAGTAATAATTAAAAATGTATAAACATAAATATCAGAAATACGTTGAAATAAAAAAATATTAGGGCAGAATAAAAGAGAAAGATAAGTGAATGAAATCCGTCAAGTGATAGACTGATGACGAGAAACATGCATGAAATGCATTGAGATATGTAATTGTTTTAAAACGTATTTCTCTCCCTTCATGCCCAAGATAAATTTATTGTGAAAAATATTTTTATTTGTGAAAAAGAAAAATTAATATTTAAAAAAAATATATACATATACAATTGTTTTTAAAGTAAGAGAGGGTTTGGAAGTTATTATTCTTATAAAATTAGCTTATATAAAATAAATAGTAATATTTTAAATTAAAAAAATAACTTATATTCCTCCTCCACTGTACATAAATTTTCTGTAAGTAACAAATTAATATTTTGTCTGTTATCCATATGTGTATGGATATATACAAAATATAAATATTTATTAAAAGAGGTAATTCCGCAGGTTATTTGAATATGAATAACGACAAATTATGAATTCATCGTGGACTTTGTCGACAGTGATTCAAGCATAAAAGCTTTTATATAAACGGTCAAAAGCTTTCATGAAAAAGCTTAAAACCAATTTCAAGGTATTAGAAAAAAGTAGTAATTAAAAATTAAATATGTTTCCTCTTAAATGAAAATCAATTTATGTATTAAAAAAAAAGAAAAAAAAAGTTTTATATATCTTATATTAAGTATTTTTAAATTAATTATTCTACTGATATAGAAATATATGTATAATTTCAGCTACTGAATTTTTGTTCGTCTAGTAAATGAATAGGGGAGACTGTCGTCATGCTTTTTGGATGAAAGTATAAAATTACTATCATAATATTGATGGATCGTAACGCTATTAGATATTATAGTATTTATTTAGTAAAAATTACGAATGGAAACTTTGTGAAATTGTCTGTAAATACTACTGAATACCGCATAGTATTACAGAATTGAATACGCATGAATTGACAAGAAAATGAACATCACCTTTATTTTTAACCCCTCAGAAAAATAACAAAATACAAATAAGGGTGAGGGCTAACGGAACAAGAATTACTCCTTCAATCTTCCTTAAAGAAGACAAGTTAATATTTGCTTATGTCATCAATGATTCATCCACAAAGAGAGCGAAAACTAAACAGTAATAAAATACAAGTAGCTATAGTATATTCCTCAGGGACATCAGGTTTGCTTCAACACCGCTTTTGTTTTCTAACGGCAACATAAAATTCAAGACAAGGACTGCTGTTAATCTCAAGACACCCTTCATCACATAGATAACACAACGAAACAACTAAAGTTAACAGCTCCTGTAGACTTATACCTATTTCTGAATACATCTTCCTTAAAAAAAATAAAGAATGACCTTCTTTAAAGTAATATTCCAGTGTTATAAAAGAGTATTAAACACGTATCACTGAAAAATATTACCTAAACCATAATCCATAAGATTATATTAGATCTATGAAATTGTATAGTTAAATATAATAAAAACGCTAAATAGTTATAGACTTTTTACCGACTTAAAAGTAGAAAAGTACGGTATTACTTTCGGTCGCAATGGTAGGAGTGACGGGTGAAATTGATTTTCCTTACGTTTTGAGGTATGAGGGATAAAAAAATTACATCACTTATCACGACGAAATTGGGTTTCTTCATAAAAAATGTATATATATAATATACATAAAATTTTTGGCTCGAAAATTTCAAAAAATACTAGGACAATTTCACTGCAATTTATATTTACTCTAATATTTCATTTGAACTTGTGCGTGCAAAATTTTGATGAAGATTGGCTGGTCGTTCTTGAGTCACGCTTCATTTATGGCCAAAAAATCTGAGCGGAGCAAGTTAGAAGCATGGTTTGTCATGATGCTGCATATTGTAATGTTGATGTTTCTTTATCTGCGGTATGTATTGTTAGCAATATTGTTATTTTTTATTGCAGGGCGTTTTGTCATGTTAGTGTTTATTATATTAACAAAATGGAAACTTTCACTTGCCATTTTTTTAAAATTTACTAATTACTGTATGAAGAGAAAGAAATAAATCAAATATTATTAAAACTATACTACATAATTTATTACCCAAGAAGAGGAAAAATTTGCACGCAGACACTCAGCAGCCCACACTACCGGGTATGTGAAGCTTCCCACAAAAGTTGGAGACTCACTAAACATATCGGGGAATGTCGTCCCCCTGTGTCAACATTCCCCGATACCCGCTGTAATGGCATAATTTGGGGCGTTCTGTGCTCGCACGGGTTACATAGGACGGTTTCAGGAATCCGACATACATCATCAGTAGCAGCAACCCGAGGGCCCCAAACTACCTCCATCTGCAGGCTGACCCTATCCCACGGACACCGTGCGTCGGAACTGTCGGAACTTCCATAACATCCCTGAGACTCTATTTCTTCCCTATTGCCTTCATCTATGACAGTCCGTGGGCTCTATGAGAGGAGTGGGCACTCCTTAATCCATTGGCGCTGCTGGGCAGACAAACTCATCGCGGCAAAGGACTTAAAAACCATTCCTTGAAAACAAACTTTTCTGATATGTAACTGAGATAACGGCTCTAGGAGTCCCCACATATGATAGGTAGTTGCGACTCAAAGGCCCCAACTACCTCAATGCGTAGGTTCCCGCTCATCCTTCCCCGGCTTTAGCTCCAAAACTATGTTCCACACTGTCTCCACTGGTTTCGATCGTGCAGCATAGCTGCAGAGTCTCAGTATACTCCGACATCAGTACCCCTAGGTCTTCCGCATATGCAACCATTTTAACATAATCTGTGAAACGCAGTCGGAGGAGCCCATCAAATACTATATTCTATAAAAGCGGACTTAGTATGGAGACCTCATGGCTCCATACTAAGTCCGCTTATACAGAAGGTATAGCGAACATACCTCCTTTATATTAAAGGCGAACTCCCCGTCTTTAACTTCTATGACGATTTCCTTCCCAAACCAAATCTCTTATTGTAGCGCGTAGGTAAGTGCCGATGGCCCTGTTTTGGAGTTCGTCGATAACCACGTTCCACGACCTTTCTTCAGCCTGCCATCCAATATCAATTCGAAAAATTTCCCCATAGTGTTGAAGAGGCAAATATGCCGATATCCATCGGGTCCTCTTCACGCCTTCCATCATTCTGAGGACAGCTGGGCTCTTTTCCATTCGCAGGGAATCTGTTCGTAGGTAAGGATATCGTTGACCAGACCCAGTACTGTCAATGGGATGACCTCAACTACTATCTTTATAAGTTTTGTCGGTATACAATCCGGCTCTTTCCTTTCCTTTCTGGAAGCAAGTTGCAGTTTCTCCATATAAAACCTGGGGATATCGTCCACCACCAGCCCCACTATCTGTTCCTAGCTGTAGGAAACACAGCATCTATCGCCCTGGCGGTCATTTCCTTTGTCAGTCCTAGATTTTTTTTTCCTAGATTTGCCGATTGCCAACATATATCTGATTCTCCAGGGTATCTCGTTCAGGTCGTCATAAATCTCTCTCTACTGTCTCCTCTTCGATGCAGGATGGCTCCTTTCAGCTTCCTACGAGAATCCCTGAGTCCGTTCAGGGTAATATCAGCTTGGTCTATCATTCCCAACATCTAGCTCGTGGATAACTCCTCTTATCAGCCCTACAAGCATAGGTGAGCCCTGCTATCTCTGACCAGTAAACTGCTATCTCTCCACCAGAAAACTGGCTTTCCGTGCGTGCTGTGGAGATTTCTGACACTTAATCCAGAGATTTCGGAAATGAGGTCTACAAGTTCCTCGCACCTAGCAGTCAGAAACTCTCTGAACCTCTGCTTCACCACTAATTTAATCCCCTTCCACAGCTGTGGGAAATTCCCAGCTGTAACATCTTCAATCACCAGCTCAATGCACTTGTCGCTCAGCACGTCTTTATCAAGGACCCGCCGGACAACAACCCTTCCCGTGATATCCTTCGTTGCATAGGTGAGTTCTAGGAAGGACTGCTGATCTCGATAATCGAAAGTGGGATTCTCACCCCTGTTAAGGTAGACCAGGCCTAAGAATGCAAATATCTCTACCAGCAGTGCCCTCTCAAATTGATCACAGGAACCCCCTCAACACAATTGGCGTTGAAGTTTCCGGCTGCTATAGTTTTCCCCTTTTCTATGGGTTCCATTTACAACACAGTCCACGGTCCCATTTACAGATTATTCATTGTTTTTAATGGCAGTTTTATTCGGCTCACTCACTACAACGAAATCACCACCCATAATTCTCGCTGCCACCAAAGAAGATCGTGCGAGGAAACATGAGCGAGCACAGTATCAATTTCCAAATTCTTTACAAATCCGCAAAAAAAAATAGAAATGTAGTACCTCCTTCTGAATCATCAGTTCGGAATCTCTGAGAATAGTACATACTACGAATATCACTAATGCAGTAAGATTACTCAGTTTTAATTTTCACCTATTATTTAAATTTCGCTATAGAATTCGATTTGTTAATCAATATAAGATAAATCTGCATCTGCCCTATTTTTAACGCATTACTCAATTTTAGTAGTAACCTAATTTTTTTTTTATAATTTTCGTAAAAACGTTTATCTGACCTTTTTGATGGGAGTCCTATTTTTGTACACAGTGTGATACAACGATGAGTTTTAAAAACATGTATAACTTGAGAATATGAATGTTAATTAATTATTGTTACTCGTTTTTTTACTATTTGTGTGAAATAAATACAAGCATGAACACAGTATTATCTGATATTTATTTATGTATAAGTATTTCATTTATAATAGTCTTTCCTAATTAATATAGCTTTAATTTATTCCAATTTGGTATAATGTTGTTTTACTTTATAATTTATTTCAAAATAGAAACATAATTTTTTTTAAATATATAAATATATTTACAAAACGTCTTTACAAAATTAGTAATCGTTACTTTTAAAATAGACCGGTGTATTGGCATTTTGAACGGTAGTTTTGCAACAATCTGGAATTATTATTTAACAGACCTACTTCTAATGAAAGTTACGAATTAATAATAAACAAGTTTTTAAGAAAATACTTTGAATAATTTATTTAAATAAAGTGTAAAATTTAATACTCTGAACAATATTTAAAAAATATGTTATATTTAATTTTTAAGAAGAAAATTTTATGTGTTCACCGGATATTTCATTAAAATTCAACTAAAAATTATTTTTTTTTATTTGAACATCACTTCGCTTTATTCAAGGATTTTAACTCAATTACGCATCAGCCATATTTTTATAATCAGGGAAATATTTCCCAGGGAAAAATTTACCTTGAGATATCTTGCAAGTGCTAGATCATTTTTAATGTTTCTTACTACTAGTGCAGTGGAGCGAAACAAAAATAATTTTTACTTTTTATAGTGTTATAGCTCGTTAATTATTATACACGTTTTAGTATATTTCAAATGAATTATTTTAATTGCCTTAATAAGTTAATGCTGTAAAATTTTAACTTTAACTTAGGTATAATAAACATAAACAGATAAGACAAAATAAATAAATTCAATAACATTCATTTGTGGTTAGTTCTGTTTATTATTAGTGACAATTCTTTTATTTATTTATATACCGATAAATTTATTTTACACTCCTCAATATACAGGCTTTCATCCAGTTACAGTTACATACCTAATTTTTATTTAATATAATTTTTTTTATTATATGAAGCCTTACAGAAATTTTAACCCAAAATGATGAGATAAAAATCGGAGACCATATCATTTGGCTTTTTTTTTAATATACTGGCTAAAACTACTCTCTAAAAAAAAAAAAAAAATTTTTTTTAATTGTAATTTGCGTTATATTTAAGAAGAGGTTAACAAACTTGACTTTATCCGAAAGGCACTTAAGTCGTTAGGCTTACTATGCAGCTACTGAAAGGAAATAAATACCGTAAGTCGATCCTCTGGGAGGAGGTCTCCCCTCTTCTAACCAGATAACACGATAAAACGAAGAATGCATTCACTGTAAAAGCATCCTCAGCATGATAGAGGACTAATCAGGATTAGAACTACCTACAAGAAGAGATAAAGGATAAGGAAAAGAGAATGGTAAAGCAAAAGTATGATCTCTCTTGGGGAAATTACAGAACAGAACAACAATTCCATCCAGATAAAGTTTAAGGAAACCAACCTCCGGGCAGCAGGCACGTATCTCTTGCACGATCCCTCGCTGATCATGGTATTTTAAATCAGATTTTCCTATCATAATATGATCCAAAATATTTCGTTGATGAGTTTAGATATAATCTGCAGAAAAAATGTTTTTCTTTGTGATCAAAAAGCTACCCGAATATAACATAAGATTTTTAAATTAATAATCTCCTCAATGCTTTAATTTTGAAGAAATTTTTGCAGAAATTTAGTTATCGTCCAACTTAACTATAAATCATTTTATTGGAATCCCCACTAAACGTTATGGTATAGTGTATGAAAAATAAATAAGGTATTGCTGTCGTAAAAAAAAAATCCTAGACAGATTTTTGTTTCTCGACGTTTTGTGGAAATTGATACAACCCTATATGTAGTATTTGATAACAAGTCTTATAGATGAGTTGATTGCACAGAACATTTTAATATAGAAGTGGTGAGGAAATATTAAAAGTAGATGTACCAAAAATTGGGAATAAAGATTGTCAATAATAACATTTTTGTTAAAAATGTTTTAGTTGAAAAATAATAACTTAAGCGTTCCCATCACTAAAAATAAGAAGTTTTATAAAATTATATAGGGTATATCTGCCTTAACCAAATATAATTGATGAATAATTATTTTATTACTTTTTTCTTAATGGAGAAAGAAACAGTTTTCAAAGTTAGCAAAGTTTTTTTTTTTTTTTTTTTACTAATTTTACAAACTGGAATTTTTTTAATGATAATTAGGTTTAAATGATCTTTAGTTATTAACTGGTTAAAAAATAAAGTTTAGTAAAATATGTTAGAAGTTTTCTTTATTCAAATAAAATAAAAATTCTTATAATAAAATAAATTCAAATAAAATAATATTGTTATTTATACTTTTTTTACGCTACTGTGATCAGTTATACTACGTTTTCCAGATCCTTCCAGACATATTTTGGAGAAGTTATACAAATCTTTATCCATTGTGTAGTGCACGTTTCTATTCCTTATGTAATCTATGATGTCATTTTTTTATCAACAGAATAAATATCTATTTATATTGTAATAAATTAAAAAATCAACTACGACTCAATTATATGTATGTAATAATGTATGCCATATAAAATCTAATTAAAAATTGAATTAGGGATAAAACTGGACACCATCTTGTTTAGATATTTCAATAACTGATTAGTAATGATACCATTTTGTTTAATATATTAATAAATCAATTCAATTTCATCATTACTTTACCTCTGGCAAGTATGTTAACATATATTTATTTGAAGGTAATTAAATCATAACATTATAAAACCTATCCAATTTTATTCCTGTGAAAATGTATAAACTTTTAACAGTATGAAAATTTTAGAGAAGTTCAATAATTTTTAGCCAGATAATCAATATAGTTTAGGAACTGAAGACCTATTTGCAGTTATAGCTGAAATTATAAAACACATCTCTTCCACTATAGGTCCTACCATTATGAAAACTTTATTTCTTTTTCCTTTGATATTTTCAATTATTTGAGATCTGAGCTGCAAGGATAGAATTTTTAGGTTTTCTTGTCCCAATTTTTTAATTCGAACTTAAAATTTTCATCATCGGTTCAATATCTTACTTCTTCGAATTTTAAATAATTTGCAATTGATCATCATAGCAATTGCAACATCATTTGCATTGATCAAATAAATTGTATATTAATAATAAAAAATCCCACTTACTGCTTCTTTGTTCTTGTAATATATGAGGGCTTTCATAATGATTACTACTTCATCAGATATTATAAAATAATTTTTGTTAAAAAATTAAAGTAGAAATAAGTTTTCTCGTTAAATGATCTAGAAAATGAAACAAATTTCTTTCTATTTTAGTATTTTAACAAAAGTTTTTCTTATAATAATATTTGTTGAAGTATACAACAGTCTGTTAAAGTATACAAGTCTGTAGGGACTATATTTCAAAGCTAGACAAGCATGCGAATCTTCTGGGGCTGAATATACTTGACAATACTGAGAAAGTAAGACAATTGAGGACGCTTCATATACTGGACCTCGCTGATCTTAAAAGAGTACGACCCGTGGGATAATAAAATGGTTATTATGTTAAAGACAGCTTAAAATTTAAGAATCTATAGGGGAATTTGTTATATTGTAAAGCTGGTGGTCAACTCTGAGTCGGCGGTTTGATCTTCTGCTGGGTATTCGGTGTTTTGTAACTCATTATTTTCATCTACTTTTATCTGACATCAATATTTATGAATTTACTTTGTTGACTTTAATATTTTTTATTTTATTATTTATCTGTTAATGATGCATGGGGCTATCTTTAGATGGTTTCATGACACATTACTCTTGGCCAAAATATTTACTTGTGATTGCAATCTTTTTGGTGACCAATTGTGTTGCTAGCTAAAAGGAAAAAAATAATAATTTTAGAACTTTTTCCCGTTTTTTCATACTAATTCTATAGTTTTTCACCATGATATCAGGGTAATGAAATACATTATTCTAGTTTTATTAAGTTTTATTTCTAGTTTAATTATTTGGTGTTCATCCCGTTCACAACATCTCAAGTAACATCAACCCAAGTAGAAGTAGGTGTTTCCGATACATTTTTTTTTCAACAGATCTGCAATAGACCACGCAAATATCATTTCAAATCCTTCTTTTCTGACTTTCCCTCTTTCTCCTCCAGAATTTTTTCTCTCTTGACACTCTTTTATTTCTATATTTATTTTATTTAGCTCTTCCTCCACTTGTTTTATGTATGCAGGCGGAGTTTTATATTTCGTAAATTTATCAAAAACCTTTTTTTTCAATCTATCTAAATTCATTTGAATCATACATCCCATACATATACTCTTCAATTTTGATTGTGGTTTACCAAAATACAAAATTTTATGTATATTATTATTTTTTTAGTGGATTCACGTGTTTTTAATTATCAAATACATAAAATATTCTCTTTCTCCTTATTATCATTATGTATCTTAAAACTGTTGCTTTAGATGGTATGAACCGAAAAATTTTTTTATCAACTGAGATAGAGTAAAAAGAAGTATCATTTTCGTAGTAATTTTCCCAATGATTTACAGGAAGGAGAAGATTAACTGTCGTGGCAGGTATTTTTGAAGCATGTAACTAACTCTTTTGAGCTGCAATCTAGTAAAGTTTCACTTCAAAATGGAGTACAAAGAATGACCTGGATCAAAGAAGAAAAATGAAAGCTATATCATCTAGCTGTTCCCCAGCCTTCTCTCATGATGACCATCTTCTTTTTATTTCTTCATGTCGCTTTAAAATAAGCGGTGTCGTATATATATATATATATATATATATATTCATATAAAGTTTCAAGGAAAATTTTATTACATCACAATTTTTTTTTTTGCACTAGTATTCCGTATCAAAGACAGGAACGAATTATTAGATTTTAATTTCAAACATTTTTAAAGGTTAACGTGTTAGGATAGAGAATATTTCAAAAGATATTGATCGCAGTTGAAATAAAGTTAACGAAGGAAGGATCAGTGGATATTTATTTTAGGAGACTTTAATATAAAAGGATATTTCGATACAAATATTTTCCTACCTTAGCTTTTTATTACCACCCTGAAGGAAGATGTAAAAGACTAGTGATCGTAAAATCAATTAAATTAAATTGTTAGCAAAAGAAGGGTTTGATTTTATGATTACTATTTTTATTAAGATTTTTCCCTCTTTTTTATCTCCTTTTAGTATAAGCAGAAACAAAAAAAAAAACTGTATAAAATTAAGAAATTGGTACAAAGTAAGTGATGAACTTAAGTAAAACGTCATGAACACACACGACATAGTTCATGAAAGATTGTATCATCAAGGGTGGAAAAATAGTGACAGACTACAAGTTATTTGTGCAACCCATTAGTGTTTATATTTAAGTTAGGTTGAGGGAGAGAAAAAGTAAAAATAATAATAAGAAAGAAAGATGCAGCAGTCTTCCCAAAAAAATATAGACACAAAAATGCGCATTTTGAGACCATCCATTCCTTAGATTGGTGTCGACAAAACGGAACTACAATGGTAAAACGTACGTAGCTTAATGCAGTAGCGCCCGACCTTCTCTTTTCTATTTAGAATTCTCTACAACGCACATCAGCTACTACAAACTCGGTTGAACGTTAACAATAGCACCCCGTTAGTTTCTATTCCTCACTCTATTTCCCCCTAAAATCTTCCTTAACTACCCTAAAATACTACCACCACTAGAAATCACTCTAACCTGTACCAAAAAAGTAAAGCGTAAAAATTTTTAACAAATCATCGACCGTTAAGTTTACTAAAATTATATGTTTTTTCAAGAAGTAAAGAGGTTTTAAGTAAAAATAAAAATAATTTTCAAATTAAGCACGCACACACACACACACACACACAAACGTAAGTTTTACTAAAACGGTTTAGCAAATTCAAAAACTAAACCTACTATAATACATACATGCCTTATTCATCACTTAAATCTGAATCTAATTTTGAAAAATTGTGATTCTATCAGTTTGTTTAATATATTAAAATATGCAGTTTCTGATCTTAGAACGAGGAAATCCTTTCATATTAAATTGAACTGCTGTATTATAACAAGACGTCCTTAAATGAGATAATTGGAGCTTACTGTATGCAATTATCTTTAAATAGGTAAAATAAGGATCTTTTAGAAGTTCAGTAATACTGAGAAATGCAATTCAAAACACATATTAATTGCAACATATAACTTCAGTCTTTATTATTTTTTATTTTTTTAAAAGTTCAGATTATTTTTATTAAAAACTTTTGTTTAACTTATTTTTTATCTTTTTTTGGTGGAGGGGAAGGTTTGATGATACGATTAAATAAGCTTGAAGCTTGTTTGAAGGATATTTAAATGAAATTTTATTGCGTACGAAAAATTCCATGCTTGACCGGGATTTGAACCCGGGACCTACGGATGAATGACCGAGACGCAACCACTTCGCCGCGGAAATCAATGTATTTTTTTTTTATACTATTCAAGATTTTTTTCCTTAATCTGTCAACCAGAGTTATTTTACTATTCTTATTTGTAGCTTCATATAAAACGTCAGTAGCAAATCGAATGAAAAATGGTTTCACATTTATCACATTACTATTACTTTTGTAGTAATCACATCTCTTTGTAGAAATATTAAAATCTGAAGGAATAAATTCAAAACTCTGTACTTTATTAATATTAATTCTTAATATTTTATCTATTTCATATCCGTGTAACTACAGGCTTACGCCCAATTAATGCTACCTACCCGCTTATTATTGTTATAAAAATGAATTTATTTTTACAGAATGTGAAAAATGTTACACCTGACAGATTTAAAACCACAATATTGCGGATAAAACTCAAAGAAGCTATCACCCTGGTTGATTTATATTAAAAGTAGTTTTCATTTTAATTTGTCCAATGGTGTGTTAATACCTGTATCTGTATTACTTGTATTACATATTTAAAATTGATGTGTGTTCCTTGAACAACACATAATGATGGTATTACTTGAACCTGTATGGAAGGCGAACCGTATAAAAATTTGATGTACCATCTGTTGAAAAATGTGTAAATAGATGATTGTTGGATAACTCTCTTTCTCGTAGAACTGGAAAAAGTTTTAGTTAATTTTTTTTTTTCAAAACCATGCACGATTTTTCACTTAAGTAGAAATGGGATTCATCGTATTTTAATATAATAATATTCATAAATAACACCTTCATTAACGTTTATAAGTTGATGGCTAAAGGTCATACTATTGTTTAAACCAGTGTAATTTAATGCCTACACTTGCTGAATTTAATACCGACACATGTGTAAATTTTTATGAAAAATCTTTTAAATCTAACGTTCTACAAGTCAAAACTGAATGAAGAACGGTAGAATATTTGGAATTATATAGGATTACACCACTTTCAGCTTCTATGTTTCAATTTTTTTTTCAAAAAAATTTTTTTGAAAAAAGTAAATTACTTTTTTCAAAATTAAGTAACCAAACATTAATAGCACTAGCTGACTAATGGACTGATCTGTCGTTAAACAGCCGTTCTGAAGCTGTAAAACTATTGCCATCTCGTTTTTTCTTTGAATGCTTTAACCTTCAATCGTAACACACGCTGTTCACCAGCCCAGCGCACAAACATAATTAAATGCTACGTAAAGAAGAATATATTGTTAGTGAATGTAGTAACATTCACTAATGTTATAATATTCGGATGTTTAGTACATCTGGTATTTTATAAACATCAATATCAATGGTTCACCTATTATGTTAAAACATTAAAAAAACATTTTTTAATAAAAAATATAATAACAAAAGGACTGAGAAAGGGGTAACTTACAGTAACTGAACGCCAACTTCTAATTCTTTAAATGATTGATTAAATAAAACAAAAATACGTAATTATTAAAAATATTTGTTTTTTTTCTTATTATTAGAATAGAACTTTGTCATAAGTACGAAAAAATAAATTTATACTGAAACAGAGGTGTAAAAATCGTTTAAAAGTTCGACATATAATGATTTCATTAACTGAAATAATAAAATTAAATTCCGTTTTAAATTATGTAATACTAGTCAGTCAGGGTGAGCGAAGCGAACTCTCCCCATCTAGCCAAGTGTTTTCATCCCCTGGACCCCCCTCTTTTACGTTATCCTTATGGTTGTGAGAATAATACTGATAAAATTTCCAAAGTCATTTGAAAGTCGCTGTTAGAGGCTCTTCAACTGTGTAGAATATCGTTGGATTTAGAATGTCTCCTTTCAACACTATTTCAAGTACCTTCTTGCAGTCCTTGAATTGGAGGTAAATGAATCCTTTCTTGACGCAAAAGATATCTCTTTTGGTTCCCCTTCCATTTTCGAGTATATAATACGAATAATAATCTGTCATAACGCGAATTCATCCATGATCGGCGTACTTAATCTGTACCTAAAGCAACTTCTATCCTTATGTGACCATGTTAATTGTACAATGACATCAGTATGAATTCGTGAGAAATTTAACTGCAAGTTGCAATAGAGATTTATTGAACCTTGAGTCTGGGCGTAATGCATTCGATCAGTAGTGACTGAGAATCACGCACTTTAGCTGTTTGGACCAGAATACTCTATTTCTTTCAGCAGACTAATAATAAGAATTTTTCTTTCTTGAAGGCATATTTTTTTAACCTTTGATAATATATTATTTACAGAAAAAATAAACAATAAAAATCCATAAAAGTTGTTAATTTAAACTAATTGCAATAATAATTTTATAATAATTGTATTATAAAATATTTTAAAGTATTATATAGGATCAGAAATCAGAGATCGTTTGCTTTTACCAGGTAACAGAAATATAATCAAGTAAAAAAATGAATTTCTGCCGGTTAGGAATATTGTGATATTTGTAACAGTATATAATGACCAAATCTCTAAGTTATAAATCTGCGAAGTTTTATTAAAATTTGTTCAATAGTTTTTGCGTGTTGCGCGCAGCACACACAGACGATTCTAGTTATCATTTTATTACATATTTCTATTATAAATTATTATAATTAATAATAATAATAATATCAGTGTCTATTTTCCACTATCCATGTTATATAAATTACAGAAGAATACTAGAAATAAAAATTCACATACGCTTAATCCCACTATTAAGCAATCTCAAAGCAGCAACTCCGGAACTATTTTGAAAAATAAATAATTTTTACAAAAATTATAATTTACGAGATAAAACAAAAAGTATTATTTAGAATTACAAATATTAATATATGTTATTTGATTTACAAACAAAAAAGGAAACAAAACATGTCATACAGATTTATCCACCCATTAGACGTAGGAATCACGACCAGTAGTTCGTCTACCAGTTGTTATAAATAAAAATACGTTATGTTTTTTACGTTAAAAAAATCATCACAATAATTAAAACTACGTAATTTATTGTATTAAAAGAGGTTGAAAGTAATGTTAGAATGAAAGGTGTACCAGTATCTGACCTTCATCGTCTAATTGTTTTCAAATATATTATAATTTGAAACAGACTAATAATACATAGATTCACTACTTATATCAATAAATATTTACTGCAAATCATTAAAGATATAATATATATTACAATAAGCACGAAAAAGAGATAAATTTATATTAAATATTTACTATAAATATCCATTTTATGAGTAAAGGTGAAAGATGTGTATGAACTTTTTAAGTCCTTGTTGTAGATACGGAGTGAAAAACGTGATGCTGGAATCTAACAGTGGATCAGTAATCCAGGTGTACCAATCTAAAGAGATTATCAACCTCGTACAAAGTTTCCTTCGCAAACTAACGTGAAAAAAAATCGAGAAAAAAAAAGGCTAAAAAAACACTTAACTAATCCTAAATTAAACTTATCTAATCTTATAAAGGATATTATAAGCTTAACTATCTACTCTATCTTAAATTTAATTAGTTTTTTAAAGTTAATGATTTTTGTTAAAATTTTTTAATGTAATTTTTAGCTTTGCTAAAAAAAATTACATGCTATGAAAAAGATGTAAATAACCACTATAAAGACATAAAAATTGTTTAATTTAATACAGGCTGTTGTAGATCGTACTGTTTAACTTTAGATTAATATATTCAAAACATAAGCTATCAAAAAATTTATTTTTTTAATGCAAGAAAGATTCCACCAGTTTTACGGGGGGAAAATTAAATCCTAGTATGTATAAAACAGATTTAAGGATATATAATGAAATAAAATTTAAAAAAAAAATGTAATAAAAAAATGAAATAAATGAAATAATCTTTTTTTTTAACCTTTAATAGATTATAATTATCTATTGCTTCATTTCCCCTAATAAGTACGAAGGGTAGTGAGTGTAATATAATTTTTTTAACAAAAAAGATAAAATTAATTTTTTACTTTATATTATAAATCAATCTTTCTTAATGCTTTGACGCCTGTAAAGCATCTAAAAGTAATCTTTC
Source organism: Zanna intricata (assembly GCA_010016005.3). NCBI lineage: Eukaryota > Metazoa > Arthropoda > Insecta > Hemiptera > Fulgoridae > Zanna > Zanna intricata. The sequence goes on along the minus strand of JAAAKQ030161259.1, from coordinate 14,174 downwards.
AGAATTTTTTTCTCTGAAATTAAATGATATTCATTATACACTTACTTCTTGTGATCTTGTGTTGAACAGAATGAAAAATATTTTAGTAAGACTGAAAATCATTAACGTTTCAGTGGGTTTGGCTTTCTTATAAACTTCATTAAATTTGGTCCAATGAAGAAGGTATGGGAGATCACTTCATTCCTTAAAATTAATTGAATAATCTTGGCATGGAAATGGCTTTATTTGTTTCAGGTCGCCTACAACCATTTACATTTTATGGAAATTCACGTACGACACATATATTATTATGAAGTAATATGAATAGCACTCTGAAGTATAAATCTGAAGGTTTAGTCATTTCAATGACATTATGTTATGTACAGATTTGGCGTTTAAAAAAATACTTACAGGCCTCCCACAGACACACACATGCGCGCGCTCACACAAACACACGTACATATATATATAAGTACAGAAAGCATAACTGTAAGAGTTATGCTCTTATCTTACAGTCATCAGCCTTCGGTGGATATCGAAATCCGTTTGAACGGGAGAGAGTCAGGATTTTATTGGCATTTATCGACTTGCTACAGGTAATAAATAAACGAAATTCCGCTACAATTTTTTCTCCGAGGAATTTATTCTGAAGAATGGGAATGTTGCGAGCTATCGCAAGATTTAAATCTTTGTCGAACCAAAGTCGATCACAAACGTGCAAGATTGATCAAACGGATTATTTTCAAATTCCGTTTTGAATTGTTTGTCAGCTACATGCTAGTGGTCCTGCATAACATCAGTTCCACTGATGTTGATAACCATCAGCACGGGGAGATCTTTGACAGATGTATGGGTGTTATCTTCATTCGTTATGTCCATTAGATTGGATACAGTGATAGAGATGCTCGCGCCATCGGCGCCGTGCCAGCTTTGCGACGCTTTAGAAACAGTCTCGCGTGCTCGGCACCGGACATTGGGGTATTTGTGCGTGATCCATAACCTCATTTTTTAGCTATATGTGTAATTTATATTTCCGGCTGGCTTTTACTTAAAAAGAATAAAAGTTCAACATAAAAATATTGAATTTTTATACTTTTTTACATCTTTACGTTATTTTTTTTACACATAAATATTATTTAAAATACACTTATTATTACTTTAATCAATCTATCTCGACAAACTCCAAACAAAAATCCAGGAATCACCGCGCTATCACGTCTAAGTTGTGAGCTATACCGAGTGGAAATGAGGAAATGAATTTACGCACGCCCCATGGGGTCATCATGAGGTTGTGTCAGGCTCCAATCCAGGGACGCTAATTGCCCCCAGCTAGTCAAACCCAGCGAACTAGAATGCCTGGCTGAGCGATTCAGCAGACTCCACAGCCTGCCCCCTAACGACTAAACCTCCCTCACCGCTCTTCTCCGCCGCGCGACCGGACCCGCAATTAAGCATAACGCAGTCTCGGGGGAATATCCGGTTGTTTTCGGATCTTCTTCTTCGTCATCTCTTTGGTATCTTCTAGTAATTTATCATCATCTGTGAACATAAAATCAAAACATATCCACACCCTAATTCATTAAGTTTGGAGAGGTGCATTGGTTGCCAGGCAAGAGGCCACCACTATCATTATCAAACAAGCAATTGCTGTACTCAGCAATCCTGAAACCGTTTTTGACCTACGGAATTAGACTTTTTGGTACAAGCGAGAGTAACATCAAATTTTTACAACATACACCATAACAAACACACTCCATAACAATTACTCCATAATAAACTATTGACTAATATAACAGAAACGCAGTGATTTGGGAACACTAAAATACACGGTTTTTATGGGATTTTCAATCGTTCCAGAGGCGATACGGGGATTTCAGTGCAAGATAAAGTGAGACTAAACAAACATGTCAACTAGTTCGTGGTCAACCTTTTGGATAAAAACAATGACATTAGGCATCTAAAGCGACTGCATATGTTAAAAATAAAATGGATAAAATAAATCTAAGAATTTAAGTTCCGTAAAAGAAAATTAAAATAAATGTAAAAAAACTTAATTTAACAAAATAAACAAAGTCATAGATGTAATGTAAAACAAGATAAAAAATGCTAAGTACTTTATATTTTTACTTGACTTAGCGATTAGATTGTTAAACTTTGATCCATAATTCTTAGAATTGCATTTAAAAGGCTATAATTTTATAGTAGTAGAAAACGCTGTATAGTAACAGAAAATTTCTTGATGATTGTATCAGTTTAATTTTAATAAAACCTGCTAAATAATTTTATCTAATTAGAGATAAGCTATTTCTTAATAAGATAAGCTTAATTTTATCTAATCAGAGAAAATTAAATTAAAAAACTGAAAACTTTATACACGATTTAAAAACTGTAATATTCAATATTAAACCAATGTATTATAAAAGGTTGAATCTAAACTATTTAATTTTTATATTAAAAAAAAAAAGTAAACCGTTAATTAATAAAAAACATGATTAATAATTATTAAAATTCTTTAAATAAAAAACATAAAAATTTATAAAAATAATTTATTTTATTACTAACATCAATCTATAGTTAATTCTTAAAAATAATTAAATTAAGAGAACAGTTAAAATATAGCTTATTCATTTGTTGGTAAAGAGAATACAAAATAAATCTGTTAATATACAGTATTTATATTACTCTGTAGAGCACTGAGTATTACATAAAGTCAATAATAATTACATTGAATAAAAAATTATGATGATAATAATAAATAATTCTCTCTATCTAAATATAAATAATAATTCCGAGTCAGTCGAGTAAAATACATAAAGGAAATGAAATATACCGGAAAATTATTTTCTAAGAAGAAACTCTTTTCTGATAAATAAATATATATATATATATATTTATAAAATACTTTTATAGATTCAAAAGAAAATTAATTTAATGCATTGATAAGAAATATTCCAAGATTTTTATTAAAAATTTTTCTACAATGTACTGTATAATATTGAACAAAATTAAAATTATAAAAGTAGAAACATATTCTTTTTTAATAAAAAAAAAAAAAAATCAAAAGAAGACTTATCAAAAAGCATGTTTCAATATTTATTTGTACGAGATTGAAATTAATGTGGTTGGTACTATAATTATTGCATATTTATTCTTTTTTATTTTTTACCTTATTTTTTTGTTGTAATTTTTTCAACTAGTGAAAAATAAGCAACATCTCACGGCTCAATAAGATGAGGATTGCTTATTATAACAATATTTCCTTTTATTTTTGTCTAATAAAAAATTAAAGGCCACTATTTAGATTTTTTTGTTTTCAGTTTTCGATATATTATTTGTTGTAAAATATTTTATTAGCTTACTGGCAATTCATAAAGTTAATTTACTTTAAATCATAAAAAAATATATGATTTTCAAATTAATAGTATTTTGAGGAAAATATTTCTCAAAAATTAATGAAGATACAGTTCAGTGAAACAATCTGATTTTAAATATTCAGGCCAATATGTATGAAATAAGTATTTTCTCCATTATTAATTTTAAAATTACATTTTTTATATTTGGTATACAAGTAACAAAGTTTTTCGTTAGCCATAATGAAAAAAAAAAAAAAAACAAAAAGAACTTTACTGGAACTGCATGAATATTTTACTGCAAATTAAACTTTAAGGATATTTCTTTATGATGAAAGGTAAAATATTATGAACCATTCTGTATGTCAATAATGAAAAGTTACAATATACAGTGTACATATTTTGTGTTGATTAATGTACACCTTTAAAATATACACACTATTTTTTTTTTCTTATTATTATGAATAACTCAGAATTATTTTTCATAATTTAAAAGGAAAATAGTTTGTAGTTATAAATAGATTTGAAAAAGTATAATTACATTTATAAAATACATACATTTATATTTTATTAGAATATAATTATACGTACATAAGTATACATATATATATTTTATTGGAACCTAATATTGGTTTTATGAAATTTGGCGTAAAATATAATTTTTATCTATCCTACACCAAATAGCTTTTGCATTTTGGTAAGATTAGTTTAATTTACATATTTTATTTTGACACTTGTATGTCTCTTGTGGAGTTGAGCAAACTGAAAATATTTACTACCGTTTTGATAGAGAAGACTTAAATTTTTTTTAAATATTTTAAAACTTACTAAAAATGTTTTATACTAATAATTCGTAATAAAAAAGAATCCGCACTTTTTAATTTTATTTTATTCATTTTAATGTGTTCTTACATTAATTATTATTATTTAAAGAGGTCGTTTAAAATATATTGTTAAATTAGCACTAGAAGTAAACAAAATTCTAAAAATATACCATAACTTATAAATCAAATGATTAATATAATTATTTTTAAATGGATCTTTTTTTTTTATTAATTTTTTAATATAGTATGCTCAATTAAAGAGGAATTAAACCAGTTTTTGCAAGGAACTAATTGATTTGTAAAAATGACTAGAGATTTAACATAAGAAAAAATACTTAATCGTAAAAGAAATCTATATTCACTTATCATAACAAATTTCAAATTATGAAAAAATCGTTCCCTTTCATCTGATATTGCAAAAAAAAAGTAAAAAAAGTTAAAGTTTACTAAATACAGACTAGAAAAAAATTCTTGCGATAAAAAGAAATTGTAAAGAATTAAATCCAATTTTGGAAACATTTTTTACACTTTTAATGGGAGGTTTCTTTCTGAATAATTTATAAGAATTATACACGGACGTTCATCTAATACTAACCTTGTAATGGCATAAATAACAAAGAATGAAAAGTACTTTTTCTTTTTAATTCTTATAACTACTATTAGTTATTATCAATTCATTGAAAACACTTATTATAACAGAATTACTAAGGTAAAAACAATCATGAAGTAAAATCAGAACAAAACCTTATATACACATTCCAGCTTTCTTCTCCCTATGAGAGTTATTATTTATAAAATATTATTTTTTGCACAATAACTTATTAAAATTTATTGTAATTCCAGATAATTAATAATTATGAGCTGCTTTTTCATTTAACAGTTAAATACCTTCAATCAATTCCCTGGAAACAGTGAATAGCTGTATTGAATATTTACGAATGACTTACAGAAGAGAGACCCCAACAGCAATTAACATCTCAATATTTTTTTTTTCTATCGTATTAATATTTCCTTTTTTATCATCTTTTCGCAGTTGCCTTATAATAATTTGAAATGATTTTTTTTCATGTCTGATTGGGATACGAAAAGGTTCTCCAGAAGAAAGGGGTACCCGCTACCACCTAGTTTAACGCAAGCTATTTCATAAAGGAAATAACATGCTGACGGAATAACTGCCGATATTAACCGATGTTTTAAAAATATTCAAAAAATAAAGTAATTTTAAAATATGTTTTAAAAATAAAAACATAAAGTAATTTTAAAAAGAGATACAGGTTTTCAAACTAAACGTTTTATTTACATATGTAAGTTTTAATTTTTCCTGTTCTTCAAAGGACATAATTATTTTCACCTTGTAGGACAATAAATTATTACTATCTTAAAAACAAATCTTCTAAAAGCAACATTTTTTATTGTGGCACAAATTAAAATTATAAATTTATTCCACCTTAATCAATATTAGATAATAAATTGAATTAATACCAATTTTGTAACAAGTTAAAATGTAATGTATTTTATTCAATTTAGATCAAGTATCAATTACTAACTACTGTATTTTGATCCCTTAATAAGCTTCAAGAAATTTATCATTATTAATACCACTCGAATTATGTTCCTGATGAGTTTCAAATTTATAATTCCATTCATTGTAACGTAAAATGATGATAACCTTTTTTATTGCACAACTAATCTGTCAAAATTGAATAACTAGTTTCAAAAAAACTTGAAGTAAAACTAAACAAAATTCCTTATCTACTAAACTTTTTCATCCTGATTAAACTTTACGCCCATTCAAGAATGTAGCGAAAATAATTTAATAGTCACATTTTCGGATTAATAACAAATAAATTCCACGTTTATAAAAAAACAAACAAAAAATACAATGTGGACAATATGGTATATATTTTTTTTGTTTTGAGTAAAAGGAGGAAAAAGTTCTACCATCCGAAATCTGCCCGCACAGATCATGACAGTGTGGGGCACTCACCCACTAAAATACCTCCCCCCTTTCCATCCCAGGGTCGGCCGGAATCGCCTCTCGGCATAACATCAGCCAGCTCTGGGTGTCGTGGCGGCAGATTACCCCTGCCTGCTACCCATCCCGTATGGGTTCCTGCAGTGGAGCCCCCCTTTGGGGTCCTCTTGGCAAAGAGCACGGCGACTACCCGTTTGTGGGGCCCTCCTCCAAGAGGCTGCCCTTCCCGCCCTACACCTGACCTAAAGAGGCGGCTTGCGCATTCAAAAATGCGCGAGTGCCCCTCCCCCACCCGCACACGACCTCTCAAACCTAAGAGGGGCCCGAATGCTTCATCGGAAGTACCCCGATTCAGTACATTCTTGCTTGTGTCCTGGACCAAAGCATCCTTTGCAAACAGGCTGCCTCCCATCAATATGGTATATTAAAATTAAATATTTCTTGTCAGTACGGCAGGTACTGATGTTCGGAAGAAATTGCAGATAAGTCCTTCGCAAGCGTAAGATGTAGTGCGCACTGGTATTAACACGAAATATTTAATACTAATATTAATTTAATATTAAATGATTTTTATAATAATAATTATTATTTCTATATATCGTACGAGTAACTTTTGTAGTCAGCATCACAAGTGGGTGGTTCTCTTTTTTTTAATGATAAATTCTAATTGAAATAGCTATTATTTTTATACTTGCCACTTATCGAAAAATTTTAATGCAATTTAAAAATTTAATGAATTTTTTTAATTAGTATATTAATTAAATATTAGTTTAATAATAGGTTGTCACTTTAAATATTTTTTTTACTTTTTTAAAAAATTATGGAAATCTGTAAACAACCGTATTATTTCAGAGAATCCAAAACATTGAAAACAAAAAGATAAGCTAACATTGATTTGTAAAACTCTAAAATCTTAAAAATATAAACAACACAATAAATAAAGTGTTGGAACTCTATTATACTATTATTGTAAGCTTATTCTTTATTAAAATTATTCAGCAAACGTATAGAAAAGTATAATTCTTTTTCTTTCCGATAAAAAAAATAAATCTGGCAAAATTAAAGATAGTATTTCATGTTAACCATTCTTTAGAATTAACTGTGACAGCAATAGTCTAACAATGCACTATAGCTTATTATTTTACGAGCCCATTTATCTTAGTAATTTAGTAATTCTTTAGCCTCCACCTATGACCAGTAGAAAGAAACTAGTTATTCGAAAAGTTTTCAACCGGTTTAATTGTATAAAACCGGATCTTCTTACGTCACACTATAATGACATCATAGATGTAGTATACCACATATTTTTAAGTAGTTAATAGCTAATTATTTATTGAAGCAACACCACTAACTACCTTGAAAAAAAATTCTTACTATTAATTTCCTCCTCTATACAACAGATTATTACAACCTGACCTATTTTACTCAACCAGAAAAATTTAAACTAACTTAACATACACACATTCATAGGAGTCGAACAGAAATGAGCAGAGTGATATTCTTTTGTTGATTTCTGTTTTAATATAATATTTGTTTCAAAACCAATTTATAAGATCTACTAATATTACATTTTTTGTATAATGTTCTTCAAAGATACTTATTTTAATAATTCAAATTAGAAGATGGAAATATAAAGTGAAAAAACTTATCGTTCACAGATAATAAACCTATGATAGGTGATTTAGAAATCTGAGTATGGTGATCTGTATACAAACTATCAGGGGATTATCTTCTTTATATATTTTCAACTTTTTTTTAAAAATTGTTTTAATAAATAGTTTAATTCTGAAGTTATAATCAAATAAAATGTAGGTTTAGCATTACTGTTCGTATTACGTATGACCAACCGTTTAGTAACACTAAATGAAATGTTGTCATCACTAAAATTTGATTCTAAGATGAAGAACAAATTACGATAGGAGATAAATTATAAAGATACAATTTTAAAAGAAATTTTATTTATTTTTCCTAGTAACTGGTTCTCACTTATGGTTAAATTTTTAAACTTTTTGTGTAGTTAAAAAACATATTATTTTACCCAGCTACATTTATTGTGGATTGAATACACTCACACAATTACTAGCATAACTTTTCACTGTGTACCAGGTTCAAACCTTTTGTCAGGATGATTTTTTTTCAAATTGCCATCCCTCCTACGATTAAACTTTTAATTGCACATTTTTATCATCAATTTTTTTTTTTTTTGTAATTTCTCAAACTCCGTATATTATTTACTAAATATAATGTTTAATTTTTTTTAATTTATTTTTTATTATCACGAAAATACATATTTATAATGTGAATTTGAGTTTAAAAGATAGAAAAAACATCTAAAAAGGTTTATTCAAATTACATTTTATAAAAAATTGATCATGTTCAACTAATGATTGGAAAAAAACTTATTTACAAAGGATTAATTTAAGGTATTTTCTGTTACCGCCCCTGAAGTCTTTTTATCCATTGTTTATAAATTATGGTTTTTCCCACATATTCGCTGAGCTTGGAGCCAACAGCTATTCGAACATAAGACTAGAAGTTTTCCATTCGGACCATACGAGTTTACAGTAAAGCAGGATAACGTTTAACTCATAAAATCGTGTCGGCATAACAACACTTTTTAAAAGCATTTTACAGCATACTACCACACAACAGCTAAAAAAAGTACCTTAACTTTACAAAGAAACAAAAAATAGTATAATATTAACTAAATGTAAACTTTCACTAACAGTTTTGTAATTATGTTCTCCGAAAATAATCTTGAAGTACGAAGAAAAGTTACCAATAAAGTACTTTTAAAAATTATGCTACACACTTTAACTCATAATTTAAAATATTCGATATACTTACGTAAATAATAATAACCTAAACAATACTTCAAATAAAGAAACAGTATTATTCAACAAATCAAACATTAATTCTTTGGTTCAGACCAACGATATATTGATATAGCGTACAAAGAAACAATTATAGCTTGCAATGTTATCTGTGAAGCGTACAGGACAAAACTCGCGATAGTTTTACTACATTATTTATCTACGACATTATTTAATCATTTAATATAATTATTTAAAAGATATTAGAAAATAAATTTATATAAATACGTGAGAAATAACAAAAAACAGAGTGCAGTGCCCATAACAGAAATGAACCGTAATTTAAAAAAAATAAAACAAACAATCAATCGAAAGTAGAAAGATGAACGTTTAACGTTGACTACAAAAACTATAAAATTTACAAGAATGATTGTTTAAATAGGGACAGAAAATAAACAACAAGAAAGTATTATCACTGTAAATACTACGTTCTAACTTAGAAATAATGCTGAATTGGATATACACTCACTTATCTGAACAGAAAAAATATTGATTAAAATACTAAGTTGTTAGGATATTCTACCGAATCCAAAATCTTTATATATATATATATACATATAATTTGACAGTTTAAACCAGATTTTTATTTACCTTTGAAAGAATTTTTTAAAAAAGTAAGCAGAAATAGAAATCGCAGTAATAAAATTGATCCCATTGAAAAGGCCACTCAGAAAAATAAACAATGTGATTCTCATGAAGAATAATTATTTTAGAATATCAGAGTTGTAAAGATGGAAAAATATAAAGGATATTGTGACTAAAATACCACATGATATGTGGTTCATTTTAATAATTTTTTTTTTGTTTTATGTAAGGGGTGTTTATAAAATAACTTCTTCGTTCCAAAAAATCGAAATGAAATAGTGGAATCACTTAAAATCATACCGTTCTCATATTTATGTTCGTTATGTTATTAAGTTTTTCATTGGAAATATTCATCAAGGTTAGTACTACTGAGTAATTATCACTGCGTGTCCAGTCGGCACTTTCACTCTCAGTATTGACGACGCAGATACAAAAAGCAAAGTGCGTGATTTGGTACTAAAGAAAACAAATGAAGATAATGATTTGTTACTATAGATAAAAGATGCGTATTGAAGATGAAAAAGCCTTGATTTTCTATCAGTTGGATGGTGCTCCATTGCATTACAGCAACTGCGTCCGTGCTGCAATAAATATTCAATTTTAAAACAGGTAGAAAGAAAGAAGAGGGCCGATCTCATGGCCACCAAGAAGACCAAATATTAGACAATTAGATTTCTTTTTGTGGGAGCATGTAAAAGATTGTTTATTCGGAGAAAATCCGTGACCTCAACCCCCTACGTTAGAGGATTGTTGTGGCAGTACCATCCATTACACCGACATTCTGGCGAGTACGTGGGAAGAGCTGGATTATCTTATGGAATTTTGCAGGCAACAGATGGCACACATATCGAAGTGTATTAAACACTAAAAGAAAAAAAAAATTAAGCATTAACCCTTTTAGAATATATATTCATGTAAGACTTCAAATAAATTTCTGTTTAAATAATACTTGAAACTTAGGAGTTCTTTTTATCTTTAATACAACATATTTATTAAAATTACATTTTGACACTATAAAATAATGATTTTATTTTATTTAAGAGTTATAATTTTGGGAAGTAAAATTCTGGATCTTAATTCGGGAAAACGTACTTTAACTTCAGCATAAAAATTTTTCAGATATAAATAGAAGAGAGGAGAGAATTTTTCCTGAGTAAATGAACAAAGAAAACATGAGGATCATAACTTGGTATGAGAAACCAATAGAGAGCGGGAAATTCGATGAAAATTTTTTAAATTACTTTACGTTGATATTTATTTTTATTAAACATGACTAGCTCAAACTAGCATGATATTTTTACTGAAACAGCTTGTTTCATGTTATTTTTCTATTGTTTTGTTCATGTCACTCTTTTTACTTTTTTTTTTTTATTATTTTAATTTTTTACTAGCATATACTGAAAATGTTTTAAAAAGCAGCAGAGTTATAGAAGAGAATATTGTAAAAATAATGAATTATTTGAAATGTAATATTTGATGACTTTGGTATGATAGTTTATTTAATTGGAATGGGTTTATTCATTGCAGCTTATCAGATATCTAAACAAAACAGTAAACTTACAAAAAAAAAGTAACACAAGACAAATATATAGATTTATTGAATATTTCTAACTGGAAACGTTTGAGGTGTATAGGTGTAAACTAGAAAACGTGTTATTATTCTTATTTAATAAAGTTTAAATTTAAAACTATAACGTCAATACAAAACTTATAAAAACAAAAAACATAATTTGAAGAAAGAAACATCGTTATTGATTTAATAATAATAATATCTAGATAAATAGTTGCCTCTCTACAATTTCAAATTACGCAGTCGGGATGATAAGTATTATTCATATGAAATGACGCACATCCTAAACTCATCAAACAGGAGCAAATTAGTACAGAGTATATATTATTATTTTGTTGTTTATTTAGTTGCTAACAGTTAAATGAAAAAAGAGGTTACAAAAGGTTCTTTGAGTTCGTTACTTTATTATTATATATATATATATATATTTTTTTTTTAGTTCCTTTTTTCCTTGATAAATTAATTTTCCACATAAGCTCCAAGCTTGTGCTTAAGTATATATATGCCTGACCGGGATTCTAACCCAGGACCTTCAGACGTAAAGCCGAGATGCTACTACCTCCTCGTGGAGAGGTACAAATTTCAAAAAAATTAAATATATTACAAATCGTTTACTATTCACTACATTAAATGTAATAATATGCTTTATTATTATAATTTTAATGGTTACCGATTTTTTTATTGAGATTATGGGCATCTACTGCTATGTTAATTAGTCCTGATCTGTCAGAAAAAAAAACTCTTTTTCACATTGGTATGATATTTACCAATCTAGTCAAAAATCTATTCCTGTCAAATAAATGAAATTGGTACACACACGATGACAAGGGTGCCATATAAAAAAATATAGTCCATTTCTAATGAAACGTCAAATTATCAAAGCAACTGCAAAGTCGTATAATTGTTATAAAACTTATCGTTTAATTAAATTTTGAAAAAAGCTCATAAATGTATTAAAATTCATATTTTCTATCGCCTATTTTCTATTTAGCCATCCCTTTTTGATATTTTTATATCTTTTTGATGGTCTCTCCTTTGAATTCCACAGTGTCTGAGGCCTTGGAGATGGAATCATCGTATCTTCCCCCATTGGGTCGGGATGATCCTCTGCAGAAAATCAAGGAGAATGTTTCTCTTCCACAATCTGATGATATGTGCCCAGATGTCGCAGTGAGCATTTTAGCTGTAAGACTTGAGACTTGAGCAATCCCCACTAAACCGTGCGGGGCTGCTGAAATGCTTGCTGTCTCGTTTAGAGGCCTCCTGGCTTTTCAGAGTTCCATTGTTGTATGTCCAGGATTCTTATTTTCAATTATAAAATGTGGTCTTCTTTCTTGATTTTCTAAATAGGCATTTTCTCTATTTAAACTTTAGCATGCAGTTCGGGCTTTCGGTTAGGGCTTTTATGTTTTAAACTCATTTTACCACTTCCGATCGACTGAAGGCTCAGTGCTAGATTGTACAGAACCAGATTGTACTTTGTAAATATCTGCTTTCTTTTGTATCTATTTCAGAACATTTTGTTCTGAACGGTCGACCAATTCATGTTGTTGATGATAGATTTAACCACACTAGGATGGTCCCAGATTAGAGGCCCTGTCCCCTGATTTAAAAGAAGCTGCAGAAACCTGTACATAAGACGTAATATTTGGTGTTCTGCCAAGCACAATTTTTCTAGTTGTAGAATTATTATACCTAATGATTCAAAACTATATTAGGTATATTACCTAATATAATGGGTATCATGATTCGACTTCCGGAAAAATTCGACATATATTCCCGTTTCACATCTCCCAGACCCCACAACCACCGGCAGTTCAAAATTTTATATATAAATTTATATGTATGCATCACTTTCTTGTGAACACGATAACTGCTGTAATTTTATGCCAGTCACATTCAAATTGATACATAAAATATACGGACCAAAATCTTGGTCGAGTTTGTTAATGGGCAGTATCGGAACATGGGGGTGGAAAAGGGAGACTTTTTCGAAAAAAAAACAAAATATCGCTATAACTTTCCTATTAAGAAAAATATCAAATTCCCTTGAAGTTCCTACTTGGATAAGGGCCTAAAACCTATTGACTAGAACTCTACAATAAATAATAATTCAATAATAAAAAACGTTTTAGAAGTAAAGTTTCTTTATATCACCCAGAAAGTGGAAATATAGGGTTTCAAAGATTAAAAAAAAAATCATACCTCCCTTAATAGGCACAATATCGAATCGGTTTAAAGTGGTCGTTAGTCCTCTAAACATTACCTAAAATTTTGTCTGAAACAATTTTTGATATGACCAACCCTTATGGCAAGAATAACAAAAAAGCTGCTGGAGTTGTAAGAAGATGGGGCTTGACAAAGTGTGAAACCTTTTTCACATGCAACCAATGTCGTATTGAGTAAAATCGAAGTTTTTCTTAACTTTCAGGTGGATAACTTTCTTATCCCCTAATTAACACCGGTGAAATATATCTCCGCCTTCCAGCATGCCGAAAGGTATTTTTTTTTTTTTACATGAAAATGTAAAAAATATTTAAAATGAATGTCTTTATCATTACCTGCTATTATAAATAGAATTAAAAAAAAAAAAAAGAAAACAGAATATATATCTTAGAGGTGGAGAATAGAGTTTAATAAACATTTCTCTAAAAATATTCATATATGGGTTAATCTAAAAAAAATTGTGGTAAAATAAAGTTTTCTCTAAATTTAGCACATACCCTTACATAGGGGCTAAAATAAAAACAGGCAAGTTGTTTAAAAAACTTTTCTACATTTTAGAACCGGGTTCAATAATGAAAAAAAAAATTGTAGATATTTCTTGATATGAAATATAGTTTCCAAAAATTGTTGAAAAATATTTAAACTGAATGGATGTTGAGTAAAAGAAAAACAAGACAAAAAGCATACTTTCAATTTTAAGATGTAGAGATTGATATTTTGAAAGTTTTTTTTTTTATTTAACCTCCGGAACCACAATTAAGTATATCTTCAGAGGGATGAGATGAATGAATT
>JAAAKQ030161248.1:0-12716 GCA_010016005.3 Zanna intricata | reverse complement strand
TAAAAACCGCAAAAAATCGAAGACGAAAATTGTTTATTGTTTATTGGAAACAATAAACAATGTTGTCCAATGTTTTTTGGAAACTTTTTTCTTATTTTTAGATATAGAATCCGTTTCCGAGAGATTGCCGTGCAGTTTTGGTACACTCTGTGTATATATTTTCTAAGTCAAATCGAATTTATTTCAAAATTCTGTTAGGCATAATTAATATACTATTCCATAAAAAAATAAAATAAAAATAATAATAATAAATAAATGAAACTGAAAGAGACATGAAAGAACTAATAATAACACAAGATGATATCAAAGAACATTCTACCACTGAGAAAGAAATTGCAAAACATCACAAGCGACAAAACGAAAACAAACACAAATACATACCTGGGAAGAAGAATAAAAGAAAAAAAAAACTGGGAAGTGATGATGAAGATGTGGAAGAAAATGAAATTGGAAAAATGAATTAGTTGAAATAACGTAGTCCATAATGGTTACAACGCAAAAGAAATTAATTAAATAAACACAAGATGGCAGTAGGTAGGTCTGCTTACAGACCTCGTCTGTCAATACACGATTTGGGCTTACGTTCAAAAAAACAATCTTTTTCTATCATTTTCCTTAATGTCTTTAATTTCTGGTCCAACTGGCTTATATTTATGCAACAGATTAAGTATTTTCAATCATTAATTATTTTCCAATGCTCAGCCCAGCTTTATCTATAATTATTATACACAGTTATATATAGTTAAATTGTAGTTTTCCTACACTTATTTAGACGTTAATTTATATTGAAAATCTCGTACTAGTTAATTTTCTGTTTTTTGTGTGACAATCTGCGTACTTGCGAGAAGTTTTATTTTTTTACCCTGAAGTCTCCTTTAAATCTGCTTAATAAGTCTCTGCTTTATGTACAAAAGCAGGGAAAGATACTGACGTATGACAATTTCCTAAGAATTTTTTTTTTAGGAAATTAGCATACTATGTATATTTTGTCATTTCACTGATTAAAGAAATTGATCTCATTGGTTAAATAGACATCATCGAAATCTGTAAAAATTGTAAATACAGTATGGCAGTTTAGTTAGTTTTTGCACGATCAATACGTAAATATGCATATCATCAGGCAAGAACTAATTATTTAATAAGTATCTGAATATGAAAAATACGTCAGGATTTTTTATTTGTATTATAAATTTAAATAAAATTCTTTTACAAACAAGAAAAAAGTTGTTGCATTCGAAAGAACTGTTGAGAATTTTTTTCTTAATTTCTGATTTTATCATTTTAAACTGCCTAAGTATTGATTTTGTATGTAGGATTTTTATAAGAAATTTTTTTCTAAAGACTTTGTAGGATAAAAATTTGAATGTTTTTTTGGAAGAACCTCGACATAGGTTACGGAAATCTCTTCCATGATGTGCATTTTTTTTTATTAGTCATTACCGTAGGACAAATAAAAAATTAGCAATCATATATCGATGATTTTTTTTGGCAAGTAAATATTATAAATCATTTAAAAATGGTGTGGTAAATCATCTATTCACGGAGTTACAAGCTCGGAGTTACATATCTGAGAATTAACAGTTAAATAAAATAATTGATTATTAAAAATCGCAGTTTTGTTTTTTACTAACTTGACATTTGGTAAAATGATGCTTATCAAAAATTCTAATTTATGCATGTAGTACGTACATTTACCCCATTTATTGCAGTGAAAATAAGGTTCGAGTCATAGAAGTATGTATGGATTACATGCGTGTGCAGGGTATAATAGTATAACGTAACTAGGCGCGCGCGCACACACACACACAAACCCATACCAACACACACTAAAGTATAAAGAATAGTATATAGGCTATCATTATTTAACGTCTGTTACTTTCAAAGGCAAAATCCAAACGTGACCATAAATTAAAGATTTACAGATTTCGCAATCTTTCGTAACCTTACAACAGCATTAAGAGATTAGATTAGAAAAAAATGAAAATGTAAATGGAGTGGTTATTACTTTTTATTTCATTTAATTTCAAAATCATAAATCATCATTTGTTTGTACTTAATATTTTGATTTACAAGTTTCATTTCACAGAACTGTACATGCAACATTATAATTAAATTTTCATACAATCAGTTAACAAAAATAAAAAAAAAAACACAAGGGCAGTTAAGTTTTGTAAAATTTAGCGTGAGTGGAGAAAAAATTACATTTTGTCTTAAAAGAAGTAATAATTGTTTTTTAATAAAGCTTAATGTATGAAAAAAAATCTATCAGGTCTTTTTGGCGATGTATTGTATTAATTAGAATAATAAATAAATGTGAGGCTACTTTAAGGAAGAAAACTGTGAAATTACTAGCCCCCATTTATGATAAAAATGATAGTAATAAAACTCTGTGAAATGTAACTAAGGAATGAATCTGTAATACAATTCATTAAATTGATATCGATTTGTAGATGAGTGAGTGGTTGTGGTAATGTGTGCTTGATATGGTAGTTGACTTTTAACTAATTAATTTCTGTTGTCCCAACAGTTATGTTATATCTACCGTTACAAAATTAACGTCACGGAATTAATTTAGGATTCAAAATTAACGTCTAAAAAAAATTCAGGATAAATAAAAACATCAATACTCGTAGTTAACTTGCAGCAACGATTCAAAAATTTGCAGTGATTATTTTGCATTGTATTTTCAGCTTGTTTAATTGCTGATAATTTAGTTTTACTTTTTATCGCATTAAAACAACACAAAGTGCTGTTTTATTTCTGATAGTTTCTTAATTTCTGATAACTCTCGTTCTTTTAATAAAATATAATATAAATATTTTAATCAAATCATTAAATAATTTATTTTATTATTATTTTAATTTACTTAATTATTTAAGTTTACTGAAATAATTGTTAAGTTTACAGTAAACATAAATAAAATGAAATGCTAATTTAAATACCTTAGTGCGAATATTTTGATAAGTTACCAACTACTTTGGAATATAAATCAAGGGAATGAATTAAATTCAGTTAATTATTTTATTTATTATTTTTAAAAACTAGTTAATAATAATAAAATCACAAAAAATAAATAATTATGTCATTATAATTAAATTTTAATCATAAATCGTTTGAAAATTATATTTCAAGCTTGTTTTTTTAATCAATTTCTATCTGTTATTCAAAACACTTTCCCTATATATCCTATATCCTATATCCTATATCTAAACTTCATCTTGTTTTAGAGTTTCTACCAACTAAATTTTCTTCTATAACTTTATTAATTAACTAATCCTTGGTACCAGAATGTACCTATCGATTTTTTTTTAAAACTAGTTCAAAAACGGTGAATGTATTTTTTTTTTTATTAGGTTCAAGCTTTATTCACCAACTAATTCACTGTTTTTTATTAGTCTTATATTTCAGAGAGACTTCCTTTTGTCTTTGTCTGATGAAGTCAATTTTTTCCGTACAATAGGATGGTGTAGATGGTTTTTACAAAAAATTACAAAATTAGATTAAACATATATCTTATTTGTTTGTTAAACTTAGTGTTAGATTGTTATAGCTTAAGAATAAAAAGTAAATTTTTGAAAATATTATGTGAAACATTACGAAAATTATTTTGAAAACGTGATGTAAAATTATGTGGAGTAAAGCATTTTCCATATTCTTGAAAACCTTCGTTTATATTAGTGGTAATTATTTAATATAAATTTCCTTTATTAATTTTATCAAGACTTTATTCTTATTAAGCAATTTGCTTTTTTTCGTTTCTCAGAAGTAGCCATTTTCCATATTGGCGGACGGTGGGATTTTGTTTTGTAGACTATCTGTAATCTATGTCGAGGTAAGACTGAAAGATTTTAAAAACAGTTTTTTTTGCGGTGCTGATTTCAGAGAACAGAAATTTAAAGAACGATTTAAAAAATATTATTTGTTCTTTTATAAGTATAAAAAATAAACTTTTTTTACTTTAAAACCATAAACCAATGATAATTATTAGAGGAAGAAGTTTTTTCAAATGAATGCCTCCAAATCATAAGTATGAAGATTATATCGTGCTATCATACATGGAGGTTTTATAAAAGAAATGATAAATAAAAGATGTTGATGCTCCTGAGATAAATTTTAAGTATTTTAAATAAACATGTTAATTAGTTCAACATATTTTTTTAATACAGTAAACTTATGAAATAAATGAATAAAATAAAACGCGATGCCCTAAATTAGAAGGAGCTTATACGGCAGCATTTTTTTTTATTAAATTCATAAATTTTTAAACTATTTTAATTAAAACAATTTTTTTTTAACCTCAGGAACCACAGTTAAGTATATCTTCAGAGGATGAGATGAATGAATTTTAGCGTATGTTAAAAATGCCATGCCTGACCGGGATTCGAACCCGGGACCTCCGAATGAAAGGCCGAGATGCTGCCACTCCACCAAGGAGTGCTGGCTAAATTTTTAAACTCACTAACTCTTTAACATTATTAGATTGGTTATTTTTTAGTTTTATAATTTATAATCGCATTTAATGAACGGTGCAGCTTTGTCAACCAGAATATTTTTTTGTAGTGAGCTTAAATTTTTATTAGTTTATAATTTATTCAGAGTTTAAAACTCTAGTCCTACATGTAAATGTTTTTGTTCCCCTTTTTCTACTAGACTGACTATAAAATTCTTACTGGAATAAGATCATTTAAAAAAAATAATTTCTTATCTCTTCAAGTTTTAAATCTTGAAATTTTGAAAGATTTAAAATTTGAAATGAAATTCTTAAAACTATTTCTTCCAAAGGTAGCATTTTATGGTTAATAGGAAAGTCAGAAACCAATTATTACTTTATTTTAAATTTGCCATTGAAAGAGAGATGTTAAAAATTATATTGGTTAATAAGATTTAAGTATATAAATGATATAATTATTAGTAAATCACATGAATATCTGTTTCAACTTTATTTAGATGGAATCTAATTAGCCCTGTTCTAAATTCCGAGTAGTAAATATATATGTAGTCGTAAATTTATTTTCTACATTCAGCAAACCAGGATGTTTTGTTAATTAAAATCTGCTCAAAATATTACCCATGGAAAAGATTGAGGAACCGACGAAGTTAAATGTAACTTATACTGCTAAGCTTTGATTTGTTGATTTCCCCCATGTAATGCATGTTAAGCACTATATCCTACATATTTTTTTAAACTTTTTTTAAACAGTTTTTGACTGGTTACTCCGTTTGAAACGGATTGTAAAAAAACTGTCTTATTTTTATTTTAAGTGCTCTAAAGTAAGAATTACGCAAAACAAAGGAAGACGGTTTATTAACTGAAAAACATTTAGCTTGCTAACAAAAAAGATTGTAACTATTTTAAGTGATGATAATTCTAAAAGAACTGCTTATGCGAGAAAAAAAGCTATTTATTGATAATGAACTTTTGAAGTGCTATGTTCTAAACTTCAATCTTTTATTGGGTACAACCACTGTCTACCATAAAATGTCCTGTATTTTATTAGGAGGCCAAGCTTTATTTGATAAGTACTTTATCCCCAAGCTTGGGTTTTTTGTAAAGCTGATTGTAACTTCGTAAATAACTGTTACGTGTTTTCCCCACGGCTTCATCACTGAACTAAATAACTGACACGTATAGATATAACAAGTTCGATAAAATATAGAGGATGATGTTCACAAGCAGCATTTTCACTACTGGGACTGATTGTGCAGAAAACATCCTTACTTTCAGAGAAAAAATCAAGAATAGTGCTTATTATACTTCAGATGCTTCACATACGGTTCAACCGTAAAAAAGGACCGAGATAGATAGGTTAAAGGAATATCTTTTTGTACTTCCATTTACCGACAAACAATGCATTATATACATTTCTTCTACCAGTTATTTAATAGAAGAAAGTTTTTGATATAAAAAAAAACTAAAAAAAAAAACATAAGATTATCAACATAAACATCATCTTTGTAGTAAAGTAAATCGTCATTTTGTAGTTTCACATGAAGATAACATTAAAAAATTAGTAGAAACGTAAACTAATTAAACAGTATTGTGTGTAACATAAATAAAATGTAATATACTAGAATTTAATTATTTAAAAAATGATTTCTATCAAGATATGTTCCAGTAATGCTCTGTACGGGCTATTGTAATCTTATCAGAATCGTACAGACATCAATGATGAACAATATCATTGTTTTTAAACCTAGCAATTATTATTATAAAATGTGTTTTTCATTGCACGCGCTTTGATTGAAGGGTTTTATAATAAGATGTCTTGAACAATAACATTTCCGCTCTGAGTTAATGGGGCCGTTTCCTTGTGCTTTATGATTAGTAACCCGGGAGCGTGATTAGTCTATTGAACAGGCTGTCATTACTTCGTACAATCTGATCTGTTCTGTAACTCACTCATATTTCTAACTTTCACCCCTTACAGCATCTCATGTTTCTCTTTTTTTTCTTTAATTTTATTTTTACTTTTTCATCATTCAATCATCTAATAATGTAAAAATTGTATATTTCTCAATCTATCCAGTGAGTTAACAAATCAAGATTTAGTTTTAACCCTGAAGGTATGGTAAAACTATTAGTTTTGAAATTTAGGAAAATAAAACTTTAAAAGTTCATTATTATTTAGGTTAAATTATTTGCTAAAAGGAATTTTTTTTTTTTTTGTTTTTAATTTTATGTTTTACAATTTAGTTACAAAAATAACCATAAAATATACATCAATTTAACATCCGAAATATAAAACCCTAAAAACTGGTATTTTTCTAAATAAAATAGTCACTTCGTAACATATCAGAAATGATTTGTATTTCATGATACTTGCACTGGGGTACGACTTATATATTATTTCGCATAATAAACGTATTACTTCTAAGTTATCTCTAGGCAGATAACAGACCCACACTATTATCAGTTAAGTATTATCTATTAAGTAGATAACACTGTTCTCTACTTAACTCATAATCTAATTAATTGTTATTTTGTATTCTGACTACATCATTTTCTATTGATTATTTACTGTTGTACCAAGAAGATACAACGTACACTTTTCCGTTGGAAGTGATCATATCAAAATCTTGATGTATGTCAGTTCTCTACACAAAATCTGACAGAAGTTGGCCACTATTTACCGATGTTATAGACGAGTCATGTTTTGCAAAACGAATTCAGTTTCTAAAGATTATAACTGACATATCAGGTACTCGGTAGCGTTTATATCAGGTCAAAAAGTGGTATTCAGTTCGCAGTTAAACGGCCAAATTATTCGTCAATGTAAAATTGAGGGCATATACTTGGAATTTCCCTATCATTATATCAAAATAAAAAAGTATATGACGACAAAGCAGAAGTATCGGATCTGTATTGGAACACTGAACTGAAATCACATGCTGAATTTCGTAATCTGGTATCTGGGACACATACAAAACGGAACGCCAGACGAGTCTGTACTAATAAACCAATGAAACCAAGAGGAAGATCTCTACAAGAAAAAAAAGCTACACTACATAGTGCACTATGAACCGCTAAACTACAACTGACGTCTTCGGACAACAATATTATGAATAAGTTGTTATTTATTCATCAAATAAACAAAAAACTAAAGATTTCATTACCTGAAGTGCTCTGGGTGAGAAAAATTTCAAACGTAAAAAAATACTTTGATACACATAGAACAAACAAATTAAGCATATTAAAACAGAATTGACTATTTCTGTTACCTCATAGAAAATATAAAAATATCACAGCAATTAAAAAATAACTAGTATTACAAAAAAAAAAAAAAAAAAAATGCTTCTTCTTAACACTTATACTACACTTACACTTTATGGTGTTTATAACATAATAAATATATGAACAATTATGGTTAGCTATAATTAAATAAACAGATGTGTTAAGTTAAAATACATAACGACCATATCTTTAATAGATATTCATGAATTAAAAACATAACCGCCTACAATAATTGCAGCTGGAATCACAGTGGAAAAAGATGAAAAATTTAAATACACTGTGAATAAAGAAACCAATTAGGTTAATTTTTAAAATTAAATTTATTTTGGTTCTGTTTGACAAAAATTAATAATTTTATATAAAGAAATATGTTAAAAAATTATATATTAATCATAATAAATATAATTAATAATAACTGAACGTACTTATTAGATTAATTAAGAAGTTAATATAATTAAAACATGCATAACTCACAAATAAATAAATTACTGACGTTAACACTAAATAAAAATCCATCAATTATGATGACGTTATGTAAAAAATAAAAATACAGCAATTACATTAAATATAAAAATACTGCACGATAAAATCTGATACTGCTTAACACATAATAATACACATTATACTACTTAACACTTAATATTAAAGAAAACGGCAACATTTGCCATGGCAATGTTCACCGATGATGCAGCTATATTCGGGTTGGATAAATTCGCTTACTAAAAAACTTCAATTCCATCACAACAAAATTAAGATAGGCGCAATAAATGGCAAATGCACCAAAAATCTGATATATACTACTTACACATAATATTAAAGAAAATTGTAACTGTTGCCATTTTCTTTAAGGAGAGATGAAAACACTTAACATTTAATTTAAGGGAGAAAAACTATCCTTAAGTTCGTCTGAAAATAAGTCTTATAGCTCAATCAGATGACGTAAAATAGTGGGAATTAACGTTACAAGTTGGAAACTACCTAAAGTTTTGGTGTTCATTTTACTAGAAAACAATGAAGATCGATGAAGTTAAAAATAATCAGATTAATTGATTTTCCTTTCAGATTCGATGAATAACATATAAGTTTCATTTTATTCTATTAAAAATTTCTGTTTTAATGCTTTCTTCATATTCTATTGTTTATATAAATTATAATTTTCCCATATAATTATGCATTATGATTTTTTTATTATCATCATTGTTTATCGCTTTAAGAAATCTTCTTTGTTAGAAGCAATATTTTAGTATTGTCTTCAAGTTAATACCTTTCATCATATTTACTTTTGTATAAATCTGATTTTCCAATAAAATTAATTCTAAAAAAAAAAAAAACGTTATAAGGGAAAAAAATCAAACAATTGTAACTTATGATTTGTAATTTTTTAGGTATCCAGTGGTAAAATGAATGAAATTCCATTTTCTTTTTTTTCTAAACCGTCAATTTAAAAATCTGTAAAAAATTGCACTTGATGAAGTGCAAAACTACTAAAAGTAATATTACTAAAACTACTGATAGTCTAAAACTCTTGTCTTTCCCGAGAGAGTTACGTAACTTTTGTCGGTCTGTTTTTATTTTTTCCATTTTTTCAATAGAACTTCTATATTTTTAACATTTTTCCAATTACTTTTTAATTTTTGGGTACGATCATTACCATAAATGGTCCCGGGTTCGAATCCCGGACAGGCATGACATTTTCACACACGCTATAAATCAATCATCTCATCATCTGAAGATATACCTAACGGTGGTTCCGGAGGTTAAATAAAAAAAAAAATTACCATAAATTAAGTTTTAACATAATTTTGGGGTTACCAAACAAGGAAATTTCTTGGAATTTAATTCATAATCTTGATCAATGATATTGTGAAGATTTCCTTAGTACACACACACACACACACACACACACACACACATATATATATATATATTATGTACATGTCGGTTGTTTAATAAATATAGAGCTTTTGGAGACCAAAATTCAGTAAACAATACATTTATTTTTATTAGAAAATAACATTATGAGATTATATAAGCACCATTTTTTCGATGACCTTCTGCCATTTTTGTGGCAACACCATAATTCCATTGAATTCTATGGTGTCTGGTCAAAAAATTGCAACATGTGATTTTCACACGCCTCTTTTAAAACTAACGTAACACCAATCAGGGATTTCTCCAGAGACCAAAAAAAATGATAGGCTGACGGTGCCAGGTCCGGGCTATATGGTAGATGCATTAAAACCTTCCGTCAAGTTCTCTAAATTTTTGACGGGCATTAAAGATGTATGCAGTTTGACGTTGTCAGCGTGGTATACGAAACCCTTTCCGTTGACTAGTTAGGGCCGTTTTTTTTTTTTTTATCGTAGGTGCAATCACGCTAAATGTCGACAGTACAGGTCTGAGTCTATCGCTCTGTCTGGCGGTAGTAGCTCGTGATGCACGATTCCACCAAATGCACAGCATAACCTTCCTAATCATCAGCGAGGGCTTTGGCACAGATTAACTGCTACTCGCTTTGACCATAGTCTTTTTCGTACATTGTTATCATAGGTTATCCACGTTCATCAATCGCGATCAACCGCTTCAGAAACAGCTCTATTTCGTTACATTTTAGTAATGATTCGCAGATAGAAATTTGATCGAATAAATTTTTCTGAGTCAGATTATACTACTATTTACGTGTCGGTCTTTCTCGACTTTTCCGAGAATATCATTCCCTTTTTCTGTGACTGGTCGCTCACTGCGAAGAGAATCTTGGACAAGGGAAATTTCCAGAATGATAGCGACTGAACTAGGGATAGTCACTAGACTGTGGAACAAGCCCATAGAATTACTGATGTTATCGTCAGGTGTATGGAAGAGAAACAGTATTGTTTAGTGGCCTTTTTGGACATAAAGCAGGCATTTGACAAGGTTTGGACTCTAGGTCTTCTTTTCATATTGAAATTGTGCCTACCACAGCTATACTTTTTTAATTCTACGCAGCTATCTAGATGGTCACTTCTCGCGCGTTAATTACAATCAAGAAATGTCTGCATTTTTCGATAACAACTCGGGGGTTCCGCAAGGCGCAGTTCTGGGGCTGGTTCTGTTCCTGATCTACACTTCTAACCTGCCTACTCCAGCTATTGTCACGGTTGGATCGTACGTGGATGTCACCATGGGGATCTTGGTGGTTCACGATAACCCGACTACTACCTCGGAGAAATTGCGAATCTGCAACTGATGCTATAAGTACATGGCGGATAAAAGTTAATCGGCCGGTGAAGTCCAGCTACGCGACGTTCACGATGAGGAAGGGAAGATTGCCCTGTGGTGTCAGGATATCTCAAGTCAGTAAGGTATGGTACCTGGGCTTTTACCTTGATCTCCGGATGAACAAAATTAGATTTATATTATGAAGGTCTGCTTTTTTTTTTAAAGATTAGTCATTTTTAATATTTTATTATTATTTTTAATGCAACACTGGGGATTTAATAAAATCTTGTAGTACAGTTATATAATATAGATTTGATGTAATTAGTTTAAAATCATTAAACAATTTATTAATAATCCAATTAAAATTTAAAATTGGTTCTGTTAAGATAAAATATATTAGATTTTATATGCAATGAATAAAATTGCAATCGTTAAAAAAGATATTACTGAGTTGTAACACACACACTTTAATCTAGAGCCAAGTAATAATATTTCTGTCTGGTAAATATGAAGACAAGGTTTTAATGACATAGTCATCTGCTTGAAAACGAGTGACGCCGCTCAGGCCAGGGCCAGAATAGCATTAAAGTTTTGTGTTTATTTGCCTAAAGAGCGTGTCTCAAGATAATTAAATAGGACCGTGTAGTATAATATAAAATAGTCAGTCATCATCCCTTTGTACTTGAGAATATCGGATATGATGTCATAATTTAACGGCTCTTCTGATAGCTACTGGTTGAAACCACATCAAAGGCGGGCATCTGTTTGAACACGTGGTAGCACACTCAAGAGAGAGCAGAGAACAGGATGGTACTAACGCATACAAGTAGGTTAGTCTTCTGGCACTCTACAATTTACCACACTCCAAAACACCCTAAGATAGCGTTTTATCTCGTTATAACTTAACTATCTTATATGCGGTCTTCTTTCCTTCGGTTCTATTACCTTATCTTACCGGCATCTGTTGTAGTAGCAAGCGGTGATTAGACGGCAAAAGCACTTATAACACATTATGTGTTTTGTTGCCGTCTGAAGTTTTCTAATTCACTGATAACTTACAGCTTGTGTTAATTGACTTATCGCAGTGCCGACACGAGTCAACAATTTTACATTATTATGGTCTATAACTTATTACTGTTTATTATAAGTCTGTTACCGTAAATGTTTTTTAAAAGATACCGATTTTAATTTTATTCTATTATTAATAATTTTTATTACCTTTCCAAAATCCATCGTTTGAAGCGAATTTGTAATAATTAAAAGAACGATTTCAAAATATACCGTATATATATTTATATAGAAAATTGTGAACATAATTAAACAATATACAATATTTGGTAAATATATAAGAAAAAACTTTAACAAGCTAACTTTAAAAAACTTAAAAATAAGATTCTCTTTGTTACTCTGAATAAAATAAAGATAAAACGTAGCATAGAACATGACTTTCAGGTTTTGAACTTAATTACAAAAATATGTATATAAACAATGTAGCCGAACATTCCTAGAATTTGAATAGTTCTTAAAATTTATCTCCTTCTCTTGTAATAAAATGAAGTAGTATTTGTATACTTTTGATTTAATTTATTTGAATAAATGTTGTAAAAACAATTTTCTGCTTTCATTTTTATTGCACAATAAGTTATCACATACATTAAAAACACTGTGCTTAAAAGAGTAAACGAAATCTAAATTTAGAGCAAGCTTACAAAAAAAAAAAAAAAAAAAAAAAAAAAAAAAAAAAAAAAAAAAAAA
This sequence comes from Zanna intricata, assembly GCA_010016005.3. NCBI lineage: Eukaryota > Metazoa > Arthropoda > Insecta > Hemiptera > Fulgoridae > Zanna > Zanna intricata. The sequence goes on along the minus strand of JAAAKQ030161248.1, from coordinate 31 downwards.
AAAAAAAAAAAAAAAAATTAAAAAAAAAAAA
>JAAAKQ030161215.1:0-12717 GCA_010016005.3 Zanna intricata | reverse complement strand
GCTAGGAACGGGAGGGGTGGTGTGGCGGCCGGAATCGTCACTTGGTGGGTGTCTTCCCCTACGGGGGTTGGGATGAGGTCATCTTTAATGCTGCTACAGTCATTACTACTTATAACATCACTATTGGTTGTGCATATTACTACTCTCGTCTATTTTTGTCAGTTGTAGACTGTTCATGCTTCCTTACAACATAATTTCTTTCTTGCAGTTGTGATTTTCTAAAACTCCTTATTCGGTCAAGGAAAGGGATGCTATAGCAGAAGCTTATGTGCATTCTGTATCCTTTCAAGGAACATGTCAAATATTAATTAAAAAATTTCTGAATGCCAATACCAGGACACTATTTACAATGTTGTAGAATGCAATCTTTAGATTCTAAGCTGCAAACAGTTTTCTCAATCAATACCTTGTAGTCATGCTTGATGGATATTGCAGCTATCATGAGTTTAAAATTTTGATGAATGGTACAAACACAAACCGAATGAGTGCCAGCAGCACCAACTGTAATGCACCATTTTGGCCTAAATTCACAAATTTTTGAGAAGCAAATTTCACAGCCATACTGTAAGCAGTAAAGCTATGAACTTCTTTTTTAAATTGCACAGAGGTAGCAGAGATGTTTCTGCATGTGGACTTTTTCATAAATTATCCAAACCGAAACAAAATACTTCTTTCCTGGACAGATTCAGGAAAATTCATCATCTTTTTAAAAAAAATTTGAGGACTCATCTAATATTATCCTTTAATTTTTTTCCTCCTTTTTTTTTCTGGTGTCACCAAAATACCAACTTCTGATTTGAGCTTCTTGGCCTGGTTCACCATTTGCATTGAAACCTGGAATTCATCAGCTGTTTTCTCAATACTCTAGCTACTGGATGCCAATGTCAAAATCTGAATTTGTTGTGGGTGAGCTGAAATCAAAAGTTTGGCTTTGAGCTCTTCCGCCAGGATATCCAGATCTTCACATTTATAGCACTCCTTACTTTTTAAAGTTTGCATTACATCAGTAACACTTAAACCAGCAGCAGTTGCTGCTGAAGAAGCAATAGCATCTGTGCTTTTTCTTACCTTCTATTTCAGGTAGCCTTTTGAATCCCGTTTGCTGACATATTTAAGCTTCAAAGAAGAGATTCCAAGTAATGACAGTGAGGCATCCATTCTTCCAGAAGCCTCTACCATTTCACTAGATTCTAATTTTGGTTGATCATCCTTTAGCTGAACCTGTCTTTGAGCCATTCTTGCCTACATCATGGGCTTAAATTTTGACTTGGCTTGAAGTCATAATTTGTTAAAGCTTTTAATTGTTCATCAATATCAATAGGCCACAATCCTTTTCTGGCTTTGTGCAACTTTTTTTCAAATGGATTACAGCAGTCCTTCGTCGCTGAAAATCAGCTTAAATACCATCAGCTTATTTTTTTTTTCACGCTTAACCTTAATGAATAAAAGGAACTGAATTAGTTATTTGTACAAATATTTTATGTAAAATAGACTAACAATTTATGAGATTTTATGTTTTCATTTAGTACTAATTTAATAATGTAAACTTTTTAAAAAATTTTGTTACATAGTTCCTGAGTGTTGTGAAAAATCACGAGCGTTGCTTGAAAATGTTCGAGAAGGATATGCTAAATTAAAAATTATCATTCCTAAGAATGAATACTACCATTATAATGACCATTGGCGATATGTGACTCAGCAGTTATCATTTCTTGTCGCACTTGTCATATATTTGGAAAGTGAACGACTTGTTACAAGGGAAGAATTTGCAGATATTATTGGAGGTATGGTTAAGCAATATATTTTTTATAATACTTTTTTTTTATGTTTGTTTTGGTATTATTGACTTATTTTTTATAATAAATTTTTTTAAGCTGCAATATGTGTTCATTCAGTATTAAAAAATGAATTGATTGAAACTTGTGCAGACTATGATATTTTATAGGAAGTCCAATAAGTAATTTTTTCATATTCTGCTTTTTTATTTTCTGAGTTTTCAAATTAATTATTTTACAAATATTTTATTATAACATGTGAAATTGTAGTCCACAGTAGAATCTCGATGTATGTCCACTTCTCTTAACCAATTTAAAGCAGCATCCTTAATCTATGAAAAATTTTACCATTACCTATTTATGTATTCTTTTTTCTTTTCTTTTCTTTTTTTTTTTTTTTTGTTTTGCGCAGGAGGAGGAAAAAGCTTTTGCCAGCTGACATCTGCCTGCACAAATGACAGTGTGGGGCTCTCACCCACTAAAATACCTCCCCTTCATCCCAGGGGTGGCCAGAATCGCCTCTCGGCATAACGAGAGCCACCCTGGGGGTTATTTATGTATTCTTACAGTAATATAACACATCTTTCTTATCTCCTTAGCTTTTTCTCACCATTTTACTCACTCTTTCCTTCCTGAGAATTCTCCTGCATTACAATGTTGCTTTAATAATTTCACTTTAAACTATTTTATAAAATGATACATTACTAGTAAAGCATGTGATTGTTTAGTCACATAAGTTGATTGAAAAAATCACTGATAAAATTTCCTTCATTTAGTCTAAATATACGTAATACTTAGGACTCAATTTACATTCTTTCTTTAGGAAAAGGTAGGTTATTATAAAAGGGACTTACTGTAATAAAGTTTATTGTCATTCAGAACAGCTTTACTTCTCTTGAAAAATAATTTTGTGATCACTTAAACGGTTTTCAAAAAATTTGTTCAAAAATGGCCTTTTTCCCCACTGTATTGGTAAAATATAAACAAAGGATTCAAGTTATATTTTTTACCTTTTATACCTTTTAAATTGAAAAGATTTATTGTTTAACTATTAAATTACTTCTTTTTCCCAGCAGTAATACAAAAAACTTGGTTAAAAATTTATATTATGTATACTGTAGATTATGAAATATGCATGTTAGAAGTGTTACAGATTATAAATATTATATTTTTATTTGAATACCCAATTTCTTTTGTTTAATTATTAAAATTTGAAATTTTAACATTAACAGTTATCTGTTTTCTTTTTGTGTTTATTTTTTTATTTAAGCAAATAAATGTAATTTAATTTGTGTGTACTTGTTCATTGTGATTGCTACTTAGATTTTTGTGTACTTATGTGTTTCACATATTTAATTGAGATAAATTTCATCTGTTACTCATTAATTGTCTATTTGTCCATACTTTCAGCAATTTTATTTATTTAAGTTGTAATTGCACTTCAAAAATAAGTAGACTATCTATTTATTTTTTTTTCGTCATCAGTAAGTAGCCATTATTCTCCTTATTAGTGCATTTCTAATGTTCATCTCTCGTGAATCTCCTTGTAGATCTTTACCATCAGACTATTTCTGTTGAAATCAGTTTCTAAGGTTCTGGTTCATAAAACATCTTCCTTTTAATATAATTTTATTCATTGCAGCTTTAGTTTTGTGAATACCAGGATTTGTAGTTATCTTAGGTGTTTTAGAACCATTCTGTTCGACAATCCTTGTTCTCTAGTTTTCTGACTGGTGGCTGAAGTATCTATCAGGTAAAGCCAGCCATCCAGATTCCTTACAAAATATAAATACCGATAAGCTTTAATAGTGTGAAGTAACTTCTCCATGTACATTAGCTGTATAATACATGGTTTATATTAAAATTATGCTTTTCAATCGACCATTCCTAACCTGCTTGCTCCATTTCTTGTTTATGACTGTTTAAATTTCTTTTAAATTATGTCTACCTGTAATTAATTATTGGTTTGTAAATGAATAATGAAATATGAAGAAAGTAAAGAATCTTTTAAAGATTGCTTACATATTTACTTATTTAGGTTTGGAATTGTCGATTGAAAAGCATAACTAGAGAACAAGGATTGTCCAGCAGAATGGCCCCAAAACACTTAAGATAACTAACTTAACTTAAATATTGCTTACATATTTTAAAATTTCTTATTCAACTTTGCAAATTAGAGCTTTTAATAAAAATTTATATATTCCTAAAACAGTATTGTTTGTTGTATTTAAGTAATTATATTGCGGTGATTCTCTGCTTATATTAATTTATTCTTGCCAATCCAAAATATTAATTTCAGAGCAAAAATATGTTAGATTATTCTATTGTATGTAAATATTTAGTACCATCTACATATATGATTATACCAAAAGAGAAAGGTTATGATCTAAGAACTTGTAGTTATGTGTAAATTGAATAAGAAAATAGAGAATGCCAGTTCAAATGAAGTGAGATCTGATTTGGTTCCTTAATGCAAGAGATATGCAACCATCCAATATTCACCATCAAATCAAGGAAGTTCGTGGAGATGTGATGGATAAATCATTAGTATGTCAATGGTATTGAAATTTTTTTGCAAGATGGCAGAATGTCTATAATGATCGAGACAATCATCTGTCTGTCATTATAGATGATTTACTGCAGTCTGTTGGCGACTTGATAATACAGAATGACTACATTTCTCATACTATTATTCATTAAATGTTCACTATTTATCTCAAAATACAGAAAATTTGCATGAGGTAGGTTTCTTGAAATCTTAACAATTAAACACAAAAACCAATGTGAAGATGCTATATTGTCATTTTTTAAACGTTACACAGAGGGCAGGGATGGCACCTAATACATATCATGATAGGAAATAAAACCTGGGTTTTGTATGCTACATCAGAGAGTGAAAATCAGTTTATGGAATAGCATCACCTTATTCATAATCCAAACCAAAAAGATCTAAGTAGATAGTGTTACGTTCTGTGCATTGAGAACGTTGAAAGTTAGACACTGACATGGTCGGTTCATTCTAGCTATCCGATTACGAGTCGTATTCGGTTGCAGGAGAGACACCGGGCAGTAGCAGTACTAGACCAGACGCCCAGACAGTAGCCTATAGTATTTCAAACATGTTAGTTGCAACTCCCTGTTGACTTTATATTTCATGGAGTCGCTGTAAAACGTTAAAAACTTTTTGTAGACCATTCCTGATCACAGGAAGACCTGTTGTCTGACAGAATTTTGCTCTTCTAAACAGTGGGCGGCCTCATACCTTGGAGAAAACAAAATAAGCTCACAAAATTTAATTTTCGATCATCCAGCTTACAGCCCTGACCTGGCATCTGATGACTATCAAGTTTTTACCAAATTAAGAGAAATTTTGGAAGGAACATGTTTTGAGAGTGATGAAAACTTGAAAAAAAAAACAGTAATACTTACCTCAATGAACTGTTGGCAGAAGAATATTATGCGAGAATATAAAAACTCATCAAAAGATACAATAAGTGCTTAAATGTACAAGGGACTTATTGAAATGTAGCTTAAGGCTTAATTAAATAAAAATAAAAAATAATATTTATAAAATTTGTTTTAAATCTTTGTAGATTTTTTTTTTAATCATAAAATGGATACTGTTTTCTAGACAACCTTTGTATCTACTGATTCTACCTTGATCAGAGACAGTCTCGTTCTTGATCAATTGGTTCCCCTTCTTCTTCATTCTCTCTTTACTTATGCTTCATCCATTCTTCTTTAGGTAAATGCTGTGGAAATTGTGTCAGCCATCACCTTACTTTATCCGTGATGCAATGCTGGCACTTTCTGTTTGTTCTCAGAGCATCCACTCCTTAATGGGATTCAATAGAGAAGAAACTCTGCCAGGGTATTGCTCAGGGACTTTATTTCTTGTCAGGTAATCACTCAGAAAGCCCACCTTAAGATTTAGATTCCTAATGGTTAAAACCTCTTAAGTCGTATTTAAAATTGTATTATTGTTAATTATCATGATGTAAACATTTTATTTTATTTTTTTGCTGAATTATTTTTTCATGTTAAGCACCTGCAGTACTAATAAAAGTGTCTAATCTATTTGTTAGCACCGAATCCATAACTATGAAATTTATCATCTTTGGAAAGTATTTAATAACAATGACAAGTGACAATTACTGGCATGAATCAAATTTTATTGAATGGTTTAATGAGATTTCATTGGAAGGTATAAATTTAATACTGAATGTCCATTAAAGGTGTCTCTGTTGATGAAAAATTCAATAAGTTCTAAGCTGGATAAATGAGAAGTCAGTTCAGTTGAAGAGAAAAAGAGGTAATAGATTACAATAATTTTTTATAGATGTAAACTGTGTTTACAGTTTTTTTTAAATTGTTTATCCTTTATTGAAACATGTACTTCCATTTCAGTTTTGTGATTCCTTCCCCAATAATCTGTGAAACAGCTGGACAAAAACATCAAAAGCAGAATATCTAGTGTTATTGACTATACCTGTATTCTATTTTGCACTATGCATTAACCTTCTACCATAACAAATAAGCCTTTATCTTAAACTCTATCATTACTAGTATATCATCTATTAGAACATTTTATTTAAGTTGCTGCATGCCAGTAGATCTTTATTTTTGTTTTATATTATTTAGAATAACAGAAAATTTTATTAATGAACTTCTTACATTTTTCTTTTCATTTTTTTTAAATAGTTAAGACTGTTAGAGAAGAAGGATTTCACGTTGATTTGGAAGATTATCTTACTGGTTTATTGCATCTTGCTTCTGAGCTGGTATGTTCAATTAGCCTTTAATATTCTGATATTGCATGTATGAATCAACCGTATTAAAAATTTAGTGGTTTGTCAAAATTTATGACTATTCAGTTTACAGAATAACAAGTAGTACTTTTGATATTCTGTAAAAATCACAAAAAATAATTAAAAAAAGAAAACTGTACTTTATTCAAATTAAACTTGTTTGTACTTCATTGGCTTCACAGAGTACAGAATATAATTTATTTTTATAAAGTACAGCATTCAAGTAGATTGAGAAGAAGTTTAAATTGCTTACAACACCTTGTTTGGTTATTTGTTAAATTTATAGTTATTCAGATTTCTGTTGTAAATAACAGACTTTGTTGTGACATATATGTAATGATATTTAGTTTTTCATAGTCTAGAAATAGTTTTTCACTCATATAGAGTTTATGAGTAGCAGTATCACAGTCATTCCTGTTATGAAATCCTCTGATGGGAATTTGGCTCAACCATTTTTAGTTCAGTTGGATAATTTCTTACAATACATGAACACATGTGTCTTGAGGATGCCTTAGTCTATTCTCAAGTGGCGGTTTGGTACACAGAAGAAAAGTAACTTGTTGCACAATTCATTTGATCTTGCCAACACAATTATTGATTACTTGTATTCTGTTTTCACCCTGGTTAAAGATATCTTTATCTCCCACCTTCTGTGCACAAAAGTGAGTATAGTGGATGCCCACTGCTTGGAGGGGTATTGAGCTATGTAAGGTGAGGGTTGTTTGTCCCAATTAGTGAATTGGGACATCTGTGATTATACCATCCCTTTCTCATTATTCACTCTTTTTCCATAGTTTTGGATATTTTCTTTCTGAAGTTATTTAAACATTTACTGGACGGATCTACATTAAGGGTGCGGAGAACTGTAAAGTTAATGTATCTTTAGTATTTGTGTGATTTAATAAGGCTAAATGAGCTTATGGACCTACCAGGGGATTCTTTCCTATCTTTTGGACCAAACAAGCCCATCTTGGGGCTGAGTAGTTTAGGAAGAAGTCAGATGAAATTAGAAAGATGTTACAAAGTCCCATTAAATGTTATTACAACCTATGCACTCTAAAAGTTATTTTCTTTTTAGAAATATATTTGACAGTATTACAATATTGAAAAGATAATCAATAACTTAATATATATTTTATAAAAAATTAATTAACATTGTAATAAAATTAAATTAGCTGTAAATAATGAATTTCATCTTCAAAACTCTTGATCATTAAAAATAAAAATTATCATAAATAAAACAAGAATCAACAAAACAATCATAAATAAATAAATGAAAATTATTTTTGAAATTTCCTTATATCTAAAATATATAATTGATGTACAATATTTACTCATGCAGGGGGGTGGGGGGGCGGGAACTGAGGAGTTTGTGCATCTTTGCTATGATATTATGAAAGTAATGTATCCCATGGATGACTAATCTCCTGTCTGCTGGCTTCTACAAGTAGGCAGATTTTAAAATCTGGCCCCCAAGTTACTCCTAGAATAAAATGATCTGTCTCCCAGTTCCTTTCTAAGAAGGACAATGAAGTTATTCATTACCAAAGTTAATATTTTTTCTAACTTCTACATAAATTAAGAAATTTGGAAGAAATAAAATTTTCTTATTCAAAAACACAAAGGCTTTAAACATTTCTTGGAGGAGATGAAATGGGTTTCATACCAGGTTGTTTTGGATATAAAAATCAAGCTCAAATACTGGCAGATACCATACTGAAATGACTACCCAATTTGTCAAATAAACATTAGTTGGTGATAGAGTGTGCATCATACCAAAATGCTTAAATAGATCAAGAACTTCAACTTAAAATGACATCAATTAGAAGAACAACTTCATTCACAAAAAAAAAAATATCAACATCCAGAATTGGTTAAGAATTTACAACATATTTTCAGAGATGAAATGGTAAAAGTTGAACCATATGAGTTAATAAAACAAAACAAATTGCAGTATCTACTTTATGTCATCAATGAAATATTAGCTGTTAAAGGACAGCATATATCCATATCACTTAGAATCTAACATAATTGAAATAATTTGGATTGAACTGAAGAACTGGATAGTATCTTACCACACAATGTTTAATCTAGATAACTTCATATGTCTGTGCAAGCATAAAATATCAAATGTTACATAAGAAATGTAGCAATAAAAATGCAGTTAGATCTAAAAGGTAGAAAAATTGTACAGAATGATTCAGGGATCAGTTGAAAATGTAATTGAGTACTTTATTATTAATTCCAAAAATAATGCAGAAGATTCATCTGATTGTAGAGAAAACAGTAGTGTAGAAGTTATAATGATTTTTTGAAATGGAAGAAGATGATAATAAAAAGTTAATAAAAAAAGTTAGTGTATTTTAAACAGTTTTTTTTTTTTTTTGTAGTTTCATCTAATCAGTAGAAATTATGTACAGATTTAAAAATAATTTTTGTCATTCAATATTCTATACAGCCCCACAATTAGTCTATTTATTGTAATGTTAGATAATTAATTTACAAATTCCTTCTTTGCAAGAGTAATTTCAGTTGATATTATGGCAATAGTAGTAAAAACATTAAAAATGTATATTGATAATGCACACCAACTTATCAGATTGTAAGTGAACCAAATCATTCTTTGATAAGTATAAATATTTTATGACTGGTGTTTAATAATACATTATATTCAAGATATTATAAAATAAAAAATAGACATGATTGAAGTTCATATTAATACTTAAAATATACACACAGTAAATAATGGTAAGGTAAATACATGAAGATATATAATATAAGAAATAACTACAAAATAATTCTCAATTCAGAAGATTCTATTGAAAATTATTCAAGCACATATTTATATGTACATGTTTGAGAGATAAAGAAAATTCAATTTTCTTCTTTTCAATTTTAGTTAGTATATTTTAAAAATTCATTGCCGAGTAATATTATTTCTGTAAATTGAAATTTTTTAATTACATTTTAAATAAATTGGTAGGAAGATCTTTTAAGTTATTTAGTAATTTATTAAAAATAGTAACCCCTGGATTGTTGAATTGATTTGTATGAAAACAACTCTTTTATTTGATTTGTTAGAGACTTTAACAATGTATTATTTTAAGAGACTTTTAGAAAAGATTGTTCATTCATAAATATAAACACAAGTAAATAAAAGAGTGAGAGATCTAGTATTCATTTGAAGACTGTTATATTCAGTGCTCATGGACTACATGGTCCATACATATAGCCACACTTCATGAAGATGTATGAAAGGAGTTTTTTTTTTTCTTATTGTTATATGAGTTTTAAAGCGAGATTAAAATCTATAGTGTCATATAAAAATAGTACTGGTGCTAAGCACAAATAAAAAGTATTCAGTCAACCCTTGCAACATATATCATAATTGTGATGTTACTGTTGTTTAGTCACAGTTACTAATATCACAGCTGCAATGTTTACAATTATTTTTAGGGTTTATAAGCTGGTTATTGTCTGTACTAAGTAATTTTACTTGTAATTTTGGAAGTTGGTCACATTTTTTAAAAAGTAGTTGAAAGGTTTTTAAATCATCAAATTTTGAGATTACTGTATTTATTTTAGCCACTACCTCCATTTTAGTCTTATTTGGTAGCATTTTCATAGTGTCTAGTTCAGCGTTTCTCAACCTGAGGATCATGGGGATATAAAAGTGTGGTCACAAAATTAGCCTACAACACGTAAACAACAATAGAATCATTTATTTTATACATAGTATTTATGTTTACAAGTACACATGTAAAAAAAAAATTAATTAATGAGATGGCTGCATTTGTTTTTCATTTAAAAGTTTTTCCATTTGTGGATGTACAAGGTGTATCCCAAAAAAAACTGACCTACTTTCAAATCACCATGCCAACATTCGTAGCGAACTCTGTGAGATACAAGTGTAATCAGTAACTTCTCCCAAACTAGCTAGATGCGCTATTATCAACAGAACATATTAGTTCATGCACAGTGTGTCTTTAGTGCTTTATTGATGTTCATCAAATTCTATAATCACTAAAAGTAACAGAGAGATCAGATCAACGAATTTCCATTAAGTTTTGCTGTAAACTTGGAAAAAGTTATGCAGAAACTATTGAAATGATGCAAAATGCCTTTGCAAACGAGTGTATGGATAAATCACAAATAAAAGAGTGGTACAACCGATTTAGAAATGGCCATACATCTGCTGACAGTTACCCATGTTCTGGCCGACCTTCGACCACAATAACACCAGAAAATGTTGAGCATATGCGACTTGAGATTGGAAAAGATTGTTGTTTGACTGCCCGCAAACTAGGAAGTGATCTTGAAATCCCAAAAACAAGTGTGTGGAAAATTCTAACTGATAATTTGGAAATGACTCACATTTGTTCAAAATTCATTCCAAAATTGCTCTCGGTGGAGCAGAAAAACCTTTGCTTCGAATTCGCTCGGGAAAACTTGGGAATAGTCGCTAATGATGAAAATGTTCTTACAAAGATAATTACCGGGGACGAATCGTGGGTTTACAGTTATAATCCCGAAACAAAGCTATAGTTTTCACAGTGGAAGCTTCCATCTGAGTCACGACTGAAAAAAGCTGATCAAAGTCGGAGCAATGTCAAGGCAATGTTGATTGTTTTCTTCTGATTATGAAAGCGTTGTGCACCATGAATACGCTCCAGTGGGTCAGACGATTAACAAAGAATTTTACCTTCAAGTTCTGACAAGATTGGGTGACACAGTGAGGAAAAAACAGCCGCATTTTTGGGCGACCAGCTACTGGCTTCTTCATCATGATAATGCGCCAGCACATTCATCAAATGTTGTACAATAGTTTTGTGAAACACCAAATTAGGCAACTTTGCCAGCCTCCGTACAGTTCCGACATAATCCCCTGCGACTTTTGGCTATTTCCAAAACTGAAAATTCCATTCAAAGGGTACCTATTCAACGAAGTCACAGGAGTTAAAAGGTTGAGAATCACTGGTCTAGTTCATTCTTCACATAGTGCAAGTCACCCTTTTAGATTCAAAATCATAATCCAAGCAAGCTCTCATTTTTTAAAATTTGTTTATTCTTATCCTAATAGCTTCCTGTAATTAAATCAATGCAAGTTAGTGGTTTTGCCGTGGTTGTAGCAGACACCATTAATTTATTAAAAATAAAATTTTTCGCCCACTCCTTCTCTCTCTACCTCCCATCGACCCTTGCTTCCTCCTTCCCACCCTCTTTTAGCAAATGGAAATTATGATCTTTCAGATTGTGCAATATAAAACTTGGATAAATTTAAACATTCTTGTATGTAATTTTAGACATGAGGTTACAATTTTCCACATTATTAAATGTATAGGTTGCAGAAAAATTTAAAAAGTTTGAAAAGATTAAGTAAAATGAACTAAAAATGACCATTACTGATTAAAATCCTATTTTAAAGTTCAGACTTTCAAGAATAAAAGTTATTTACTAGTTTTGTATATAGTTGTATAACTTGGACCATTGTTAGCTAAAGCCTTATATCATCATTCATATTATTCTAACTCAACGGCTAATTATAGAGAAAACAAAATTTTAATAGAAATGAAATAAAGTGCATTCAGAAAAATCGAGCCATTTTATCAAATACAACTAAAAAATGATAGCGTTTTTATCTTTACATCAACTTTTTAAGTCTGTGGACAAATTTTACCTCACAAAGAACATTTCTGGGATGAGACAATAACTAACATTTCACAGATATTTATTGAGAGTGACGTGAGCGAATGATTTGTATTTAACACAATATCGACTTCCCATAAGTATTTAACAATAAAATCACGATCACCAATTACAGTGAGAACATGATTTGCATAAATAACCAACACAATATCAAGCCTTCTCACAATAATTTATTTAACACAACCAAACAAACAACGCTTAACAAAATCTACATGAAACAAACTTTGCTCAGTGTACTATTGGAGCTATGTACATCACAAGCATGAACCAATACACGTGTCGCTCACCCGCATATATATATATATATACACTGTCAGCCGATGTCTAGCTAGGACTAGAAGATTCCATTTCCTTCTATTACAAATATCTTCATTATTTATAAATACAATTAATTCTAAACAATACAAATAATTACTTTAATTACAGAA
>JAAAKQ030161204.1:0-11441 GCA_010016005.3 Zanna intricata | reverse complement strand
CGATCTTTCATCTGAGGTCTTGAGTTCGAATCCCGGTCGGGCCTAGAATTTTTCATACGCTACAAAATTTCTATTTCTTTATATATTTATATGAAATAGAACTTTAGATTCTATTTTAGAAATATGAACTTTAAATTCTAACCCGTTCCATACGCTCAATACTCACTTCTTAAATATAAAGCGGCACTTTACAGTGTCTTAAAGAGGCATTCATTTCACCAAGAATGATATAGTGAAGAATTAAATAAGGCCTTCGGAAAGATCCCCGAAATTCTTCATTGCCAAAAAAATAAAACTGGTTCATCGTCGCGAGAAACGTATGGTTGTAGAATTTTGGCTTTTTCTGAAGTTAAAAAGTAAAGACAGGTATTTGTAGCCAATAAAATTTAGATTTATACTTATTTTGTTTTATCGAATATTTTCTTCTATTTGCGAATTATTAGCGAGTACGAAAAATTTTTCAGTCCCTCCCTTTTATTATTATGATAGATATATCTTTATAATTCACCCTTCAAAATTTTTGGCTAAATCGGCTAATAATAACTTCAAAATTAAAGAAGAAGAAGATTTGATATTAAAGGATTAATATCAAATCTTTTGTGATAATATTATCTAAAGTAATAAATTAATTTAGTCGTAATCTACATTAGTTTCCGTAATTGACCAATATTTGATAAGCAGCATTAGTTAATTATACATATATCTTTCATTTATAAATGAAAGATTTATAAATAATATATATATTATAAATAAAATATAACAAAAAATACCTCCAAAAATAATTTTGTTTTTTTCAATGAAGTGAAAACAAAATAGTACAGAAATAGAAAGTCAATTTAAAGATATTTATGCAATATTAGGCTAAACTTGTAACAACGTATCTAACCTTATTTAGTCAGTTACATTACATAGGTTATCTTTATTATGTCATATACGAGTAATAAACATTTTTCTTTTTTTAATATTCAAGTAGACTATTTATAAATTAAACATATACAATATCACATCGTTTAAGTTAATTATTATTTTATAATTTTTATCTCCAATAAAACTCATAAATTACATAGACTAATCAAATAACGTTTTGGCGTAAAGATAATTACTAATAATTATTGGATGTATTAATAAAAATAAATAAATTAAAAAAATATTTTAAAAACTTCATGTTTCACGTTCTTTACATTACCAATAAACAGACCCGACATTCGTAACGTAATTATTATGATTTTAGCTGCAGATCTGTACCTACCCAATTTCGCTTTCAAAATATTAATAAGTTGAAAAAAGTTTAATTCAAAAAGCTGGCAACAAAGTTGTAATAGTTTTCTAGGATTGGTTATTTATTCTTATATAGTGAAAAATAATTATACATGAAGAAACATATCTAAGATTTATTTTTTGGAGTGGGTTGATTTATGATGAAGTTTTATTGTACAATTATTATTATATGTATAAACAGACCACAAAAAGATTTTAAAAATCAAAATATCGGTAGTTTTTCTACTCCCGCATCTCCAAAAATTACCTTCCAAGAAGGTTTATTGAATTTTCTACGTTTTCTATGTTAAATGGAAAAAAATCCAAAAAAACTCTTCTAAAAAATGCGCAATCCATGAAACGTTACCTAAGATTTATTTTTTAGGAGTAGGAGAGAATTATGAAGAAATCTTACTATAATTAGCAATAATTTATTATTTAACCAAAAAAGGTTATAAAAAATTCAAATTCAGACATCAACAGCTACAGTCATTAGCCTGGTGAAAATTGGTAGCATATGAAAGATGTTATGCCTGATACAGGATTCGAACCCAGGACCTCCGCGCGAAATGCGGAGATGCTATCCATTCAGAGATGAAAAAGATGAGGAATGTATAAGTACAGAATAATAGTATTATTATTTTATCGATACATGTGAGGAAAAGAAACAAACTTCTCCATATCTTCTTGTTCACTGCTTCGTAAACTCCACTTTGTCATTTTTTGATGGTTTTACTTATCTCCATAAGATCATATCTTAATTTATAGAAACTTTAGGTCAAGCGGTAATATTTTATGTCAGTTTAGACGGTAACGGATAGATAAGTAGGTAATAGACCTAACAAGTAGAGGTAACCAATAATGTGAAGAGAAAAACTGAGGATACTGGAGATAACCAATAGGAATTGTTATTCCGAGTGATGGTGGTAGTGGTAGTTCTAAACGATGAGCCGGAGGAACCCAATTTATGGGCAACGTGTTGATCTCGCTAACAGGTTCCGCAAGATGGTATTAATGTGCATATGTGTGCCTGAGCCCTACCGACTAAACCTCCTGTCTCACCGACTCCCCTTCTCCGGGGACTGGGTCCGCCAATTAAGCATTACTCAGCTCCAGGAGGGTGCATTTGAGCTCAGAGGCTCCAGAGTCCCCGTGCATCATCACCGCCGCCCATCCACGCAAGCGCGGACGAACGATGGCTCGCAAGGTGCTGTCCTTTCTCCCCTCGCTCTCCGGTCGTTTTCTTTACCTAGGTTGATGGATAGCTCTTGAAAGGTTAGGTCTTCCTCTCGACTAATCAACGGTCCTCTCCTCTGATTCCTTGTTGCTGATGATACTGCAAATCAGACCGGAAGTGGAGTCCCATGTGCTCTCGTCCTGTACCATCTTTGAATAATGTTCTCAGAAGTCAGTGATCCCAAGTGCCGATGATCATTCCGCATGGCCTCCCATTGTGAACAATGAAACCCAACGTGTTCCACGTCATCAGATTCTGATGACTTTTACTGTTGGACATTAATTCGGGATGTGTCTGAGGCTACAAAGAAAAGCATCAGTGAAATCATTCTAACACATGTATGGCCATACAAAGTTATAAATTTTACAGATTTTAACTATATTTTCCCTTAGTTTTTTTGAAGGGTAATTTATTTAAAACAAAGGGTGATAAAAGATTGTATTTCTAGATCTGTAATATACGGAGAAAAGCAATTCAGAAATGGTATCACACTTCGAGAAAGATTAAAATATTTTTATTTTTTTTGTCTATCAGTGATATCCTGGTCATTTCATCAAACTTGCGCATCTCTGTGTCAGGCTGAGAATTACTTTGTTCCCAGCCTGAAACATAAAATTTTTGTTCTTGGAGTTATTTTAAAATTTTTATATCGATTACCACAAGCGATTATCACAGTGAAGTATTCTTCATTCCAATTAAATAAACAACTGGAACGATTATTTTTCAAATTACTAAATATCTTACAACTCTTTTTTTTTTTAAATTATAGCGAGTAATATCTCGAAAATCTTCTCTTTTTTTGCAAGAAGAGCTGATTTTTATAAGTTAGTAGCGAAATAATCAATATTGAAATCGAAGTAAGTTACTTTAACGACATTGTAAAAGTAAATAAAAATCAAGATTATAAATCAACTGCTCTGCTGCTGCTTTATAAAAATCAGTCATCCTGGAAAAATCAATCTATAGATTGAATATAAATATAATTTCTACTTAATTATTTTTGTTATACTGTAATGAATGAACCTTTTACGTATGAAGGAAGTATTTCTTTATGAATATTAAATTAATGAACTATCACGCCAGTGAGATTACTTTTATAACGAGCAAAGAATGAAATAATGTTGATATTTTCTTTTCCATTTTTAGTGAATTAATCTACGCTTGCAAAAGGGTACGAGAAAGGAGAGAATATCTTAACGAGTGAATGTCAAATTTGATTTTATAATAATATCCTTAGCCTTATTAAACTTCACTATTGACGTTTAAAATATCATATCTTAGTCGGAAATGTTAATTACCTAATTTTATACAGGCCAAACAATTTGTTAAACTTTTTCCCTTTTTTTAGTCAGATTTTTTTTTTAATTTATATTCCTTGAACCAGATTTTGAACTCTCAATACGGTATAATAATAAAATAAATAAAATAATTCATTACTGCAAAAAGTAATCTCAGAAATAATGTAAACAATTCATCGTCCAACACCTACATATGTATACTGGTTCAATAAAAATGTCAATATGGTTGGATTAGATTAACAGGAATACAATTCATCAGATAATACGTTCTATCAATTGAAATGATTCTGTAAGTGATCAGTTCCCTCCTCCCAACAATTTTGATGATTATTTTATATATCCATATAACTGACAATTTAAATATGCTTTTTTATTTGTTTAAAAATAAACGTCATCATTACTTAATATTGTATTTTTATATAGAAATTACATATAACCTGATGTTATTCAGATTTTCAAAGTATTTGTTTGCAAAATTTTAAAAAACTTATTTACTTTTAACTTCATGTTAACATATCATCGTTCAGAATTACCCTTACCTCATCCATGATAGTATTTACTTAACATCGTTATTTTGCAGTTCTTTACATATTTTTATTAAAGTTCATTTTTCTAGCTACAATGATTTAATTTTTCAACTGTATACGAGTATTGTTTTGTACGTTATTTATCTTTTAAATAGTCTATGAGTTAAAGTTAAAACTTCCTCAACCATGTTATCGTAAGGGACGTTTCTGTGTTATTGAGATTCTTTGACATCAGATCAGGTATTCTCCAGGGCTCTATAATGGGTGCTATGCTATACTCAATATTCACTGCGGACCTTCCAACCCTGAAAAGTTGCACCGTCGCCACATTTGCCAATAACACTGCTATCTTTGCTGTCAACGAACATCCACAGCTAGGCTTTCGGGAGCTGTAGACGGCATCAGACCTTATCTGCGCATAGCAGAAGAAATGGAGGATTAAAGTTAATCAGGATAAATCGAAGCACGCCACATTCGCCATGAGAAGGGATGACTGTCCATGCAAGAACGTGGACAGTGTCTTGATCCCATAAACAAAGAGTGTGAGGTATCTTGGACTAGATCGGCGTTTGACCTGAAGCCTTTTATCATGTGAGGATGAAAAGAAAACAAATCAAAGTGTATTATAGGGTGCACCATCGGCTGCTGCGGAGAAACACACTCCTCACATTGTCTAATAAAATTCTGAATTACAAACTTATCCTACGACCAATCTGAACTTTATTTTGGGAGGAAAGTAATAGTAACGTAGATATCATACAAAGCTTCCAAAACAAGGTAACTAGGACAACTGCGGAGGCGCTATATTTTACACGCAACGATGAGGTTCACGAATATTTGTAGCTTCTGACAGTTCATGAGGTCGTGAGACAGTAGAACATTAAATACCAGCCGACTGCTCTGTGGCGCGTTTCGGCCTTTCATCCGGAGGTCCCGGGTTCGAATCCCGGTCAGGCATCTTCTGAAGGATTTTACCTCCGGGAAAAAAAGAATGTTAAATACCAAGAACGTCTAGAAAATCCCATCATCACCCACTTAGCGATTAATCTGCTTGATAACAGCGGGGACGTCCGAAGGTTGAAACGTCTCCATATGCTTGACTTAGGGGCTACTGAATGACAGTTTGCAGTTACTATCGCCAAAATTATTGATGTTATTTTTTTTTACTTCTTTACTTATTTATATTTCTTTTGTTAATAGCTACCAGTTCTTTTATTCATGTCAATTTCTACTTTGTTTTTGCTATTGACTCGTTATTGCTTGTTTATTCTTTTGTTATTAGTTATTATTTATTTGTTCATTGGTATTATTATATCACGAAAAAGAAAGTTGTTTAATGTTTGTGTTTGCGAATAAGAAGTGAATAGTAATATTTTTTTACTAATGAATTTTAAAAATATTACTTACTGATAAAATTTGTTACGGATTGACTTATTATGAGAGTTTCGAAAACTCATGGACAGACCTTTTAGGAACGTTTACTTAACAAACACTAAGTGAACTTAAAGTTTTAACTTCTTTGAAAGTACAACTTAATTCTTGAGTTTTCGACAGTGTTGTAGGCCTTCCTTTGAAGTCTCCTTTCAAAACGCTTCCGGTTTCCAAAGACTGTTCCCACTACTTACGTATATTTAGACACTCGAATTACTACGATGGGATCAAGCATAATTTTTTTATGAAAATACTATTTTCATCATTTTCTTGTGATTAAAGCCCGGGCTCATAATAGCTTAGCCTGCACAACTCTCTTAACGCAGTTGCTATCTGACGGAGAATGTGTAAACTAGAACTTAAATGTTGTCGCTTCGAGATTACGCATAAAACACTATTGCGTGTTGTAAAATAACAGCAGTATTGGTTTTTAACGTTCGAGAGTTCTTTTTCGGTTACCGGTGTTAAGATATCCAGGTTCGGTTAATTTATTAGTAGAAGGATATACGAGTACATAAATTTATAAACTTATACTATTCAAAATGTATTAAATATGCTAGCGGTTAAAAGATCGGCATGTAATCGAAAAGAATAAAGTAAACCATGAAACCAGTCAGCTGATACCTCAAAGAAAAAGACATAAATTATATATTCTTTTCTGTTACAGCTCTTTAATTAACTTTAATTGTTCTATAATTTAGGATGCTGTAAACTTATGTTGTTTTTATTATTCTTATTTTCCCTTACGGGAGGTCTGATTATCCCAAAGTTTATTTGTCTGTCTGTCTTTCAATAGGTCATTATGTCTGAATTTCTTGGGTGGCAGCAAACAGATAAAATGAAACACTACTATTCTACCCTCATCCTTATTCGCTTTTATACAAAAAAAAAACCTTTGCCCTGTTAATGTTTAAAAGTTAAAGATAAATAGATAGATATATGTTTCTACGGTATGCTCGTATAGTATTATGTTGCGTTTGATGTGATCTGAGAAACGCCCTTTTGAAGAGAATAACTGTGTTGCACTTGAACCCGCTTCCGGTTTAAATGACCCTCCCACATCCTCTCTTTTCTCTGACCATTAGCAATGTTTATGTTATCCCTCGTGTGTTTATTCATTTGCAATAGAACGCTATCGTTTTTAATCATAGTATAGTTTATTTATCCGCAGTGACAAAAGCGCCGTGTAAATTTTCTGTTAAAATAAACCTTTGGCTTAAAGGTCTCTCTTATATATCAGTATTATTATGCCACATTTATTAAGTACCTACAATATTCATGGATGATTTCAATGAAATAATTCGGGAATAAATATAAATGTAAATTATTCGGTAGATTCTTTTTCTGAAAATAAAAGAAAAAAAAATTGAAGCTGGTCAAAGTGTCTAGAAAAGCTAGTTAGTTACACTGACTGTTAAAATTGTTTTAATAATCAAAGAACCGAGTCAAGTGATTACGAGCAAGAATTCTTTTTCTTCTTTTCATATGTAAAACATTTCTGATACCGATAAACGCAGAAGGAAATTAGTTAATTTTAACATAACGACCAGGTTGCAATCAGAATAGAACATATTTCACTTCACGCCTCAAAATGACTGTCAAAGCTTCAATAAAATCAAAAAAAAATCAATCTTCAGTGTACTTCTTACAAGAGAATGTTTCTTTTTTTTATTGCTAGAATTAATGCTTTAATTACTTTAAACAACGAATAGTAATATCAATTCTGTAACGAATTTTTACCGACTTTTCGAAGAAAAATACGATATTAGTTTCGGTCGCACGGTAAGATTGGGGGGGGGGGGTGAATTGAATTTTCTTTACGTTTTAAGTTGTGAAGAGTACGAAAATATAAAGCAATTAAAATGTAATTTTCTATATATGTACAAAATTTGAGGCTCGAAACCCCTAACTGTTAAATTGATTTCATTTAAATCTAGATAAGATGCTGTAGTAGTGAATATGAAGATGTACACGTGAGAATTTTATGAAGATTGGTCGAGTCGTTCTTCAGTTATGCTCAATTTAAAATCAGAACAGTCAACGGTCAACATAACCTCAAATTGAGATTATATTTGCTTTGTATTGGTGTATTTTTCATACACGCTTACGCAGTGAGCCACAACACTGAGTGAGTTTAAAGTTTAATGTTCATGGGTAAGTTCTGCTCGTTAATCGTACTTATGTAATGCGTTTTATTCTGAAAATCAGTGAGTTTCTGCCTGCCAAATTATGAGGGCGAAGGAAATGAAAAGTCGGTCTTCTTACGCAGAGCTGTGCAAGAATTTTTTTAATCTATTGTCTAAATATGATTATGTTCGTGATTTCACTTACGTATGTATTTTTTAAATTAAAAAAAAAGGGGGAATCGAAACCGGTTTATCATGTCAAAATAAATTCAAATAGAATTTCCTGTACTTACTTCTGTATAAATTTGGATGTTAGAGAGGGAAATACTAATTGGCTACGCAAAAATACACAAATACACAAAATTTTAAATATTTTCCATATCACTGGTGTAATACAACTGCTGATCATAGGTACAACGTTTTGCTAAAAGTGAAAAAATAATCCTTTTTTTTTAGTTTTTCTCCACTCTTTCCTTTTTTTTTAAAGAAAAACTTCAATAATGAAATAGAATTGTTTTAGAATACACAAAAAATAATAGAGGCATAAAATAAAACTATCTCGACATTTTACCTTTACAATAAATTATAAGCTTCAAACTTATTAGTAAATATAAATAACAAGATATATGTTGCCAGACCACTTTTATATTCTGCAAACAGCTGTGAATAATATATTTTATATTCTAATTTACTTTTTTAAATTACAGCTTTAAAAAAAAAATCAAATATTTAAGGAATAAATGTGAATATTTTTTTTTAAATAAAAGACTACGTTTTAAAAAGGATTACACGATATTTTATATGCATCTGTACTGCTAATTTACACTGTACACAGTGCAGAATGTACTTTGTTAAAAAACCGTCCACTTTTTAAATATAACTTTTATTTCCTTCATAATTGCATTACAATCTTCCAGTATATTAATTTATTTTTAAAATACCATAATCAAATTTATGCTTTATAAAAGATTCAAATGATGTTGCTTTTTACGCAAAATATTCACTGTAAATCGAAATTTATATGTAAATTTTATTAAGAAAAAGTAAAAGAGCTGAAACATTAAATAAAACTTTTTAAAAATCAGTTAATCAAGTTGGTACTTTGCCAGGTTACAAAGCATGATTTTATTTGGAAAAAAAAAACTTTTTATCAGATTTTACGCAAAAGCAAATTTCACCAATATATTTATTTTTTTGAACAATTATTTTTCCGAAATTATTTAAATATAAAAGTTATTTCATTTCGTGAACACTACAGTAATTTTTATCCGGAAATTTTATCATGCAAACAGGTGTAATCTATCAATAATGCAATTCGTACTATATTATTTTTAAACAAGGAAAAACTTCTTTTTGTTTTTACCAGAATTTATTTTTTAATACTGAATACGAAATTTAAACATATGTATTTTTTAGCAGGAAGTTAAATAACATTATAAAAAGGACAAAAATTACGATACTTGTTATCTATTTCCTGGCAACGATAATAATCGATGTTATTATTAGTATTATTTTCAAAAAATAATAATAATGAAATAATTAATGCGGTTTTGTTCTTTGTTTTTTTTTTCAGAATAGAATATATAAACAATTATTATCAATAAAAATAGTAGATATTTTCCTTAATTACTGTCACCATTGCTCAAGCTTCCGTTTCATAGAATTGCAATTATCTTCGTAACCACTTAACCACAAATAATCCATCCATCCTTAATTCCTTGGAGAACTTCGAAATACAACATTTCTTGAACGATTTTTTAATCAAATCATGATGATTTGATAAAAAAAACAATAATTGATTCACGAATCTGTTTTACCAGATGATCTAGTCTCGCGTATCGTTTTGGCCATCCAGTTCGTTTAGTGTTTTCGGAAGTCACCTTGGTCTGGTCCGCACTTCCAATTTGATTAACTGTTCCTTTTTTGGAAATTTATAACGTGTCAGAAATAATAGATGGCAGAAGCCTTCACTTGATGAAAATCCATCTTAACAAAAGAAAAAGTGAAAATAAAAGATGTTTTTTAATTTTCACAAAATTTATTTAAAAAATATGTCCTTTCAGTACAAAGTACCTTCCTCAGATGTTACATACAGAATACAAAAGGTTAAAAGCTTTTATTTTACATTTTACCTGTCTCTTTTTTTCATCTATTTTGTAATTAATTCTTTTGTACACATGTAAATTATACGAACTGAATAGTTGTTGACATAATGAAACTGATCATAAAATGACTGCATCTAGATCGATAAAAATGGTTTCGTATGAAATAAAATAGCTTATTTGTGAGTAAAATGCAAAGGACAGTTTTCCAAAAAAAATCGGGTCCCATGTAGTAGATAAGGATTTAATTTTCTAATACCGGTAATTATTCGAAGCCAAGTTTTTTGTTTTCCCGAAATCATGTTTTTCCACTTTCATCGTATTCCATGTTCGTACACAAAACAAAGCACCCTGTATTACAATTTCTTACGGATTGATTAATATATAAATTTAATGATTACATCATCGTCAATGTGAGCCCTTAAAATCCATGTACAAGGCGCAGATTATTTTTGCACTCATCATTCCGGACAAAATCGTGACGTAGTACACGGAGGTATACGGCAATTTTGGGTGTTAGTAACTCTCCCTTGGTATATATTCATAAGACCAGAGCTGAGATGGACAGAATAGGTTACGGGATGAAATTTTTGGTGTTGTTAATAGCGGATAAGTATTTGTGTCTCACTATTTCTAAAACAAGATTCCATTAATATATGGGGTTGTACACGTTTGAGTTGGTAATTGAGATTACAACAAATGCCTGAGGAACGTCAAGGAACGTAATATAACAAGTATTATTTTCCTTCAAACGCAACGGTTGATTAACTAACTCTATTTGAGTCTATTGTACCACGTTTAAATTTATTCGGAAAGCTAGAAAGAATATTCAATAATAATATTTATTTATATTTTTCATACAAATTTTTTTTTCATACCCACAATGTTTTACATTTTATCATAAGTTTTTATCACTTAAGGAATTAATTCAGAATTTTAGAGCTTATTCTTATTTAAATTAGAAATTCTTCTGGATGACATTATTTTGTGTATATTACACTTTGATATCGTTAAAAATCATACTACTGTCGTCATTAGGCCTATGAAATAAAATGCCCTTATTAGATTTTGGGAGAAACGAAAAGTAAATGATGATCCCATATGTTTCCTTAAATGATTTTATAGTATTCTCAAATACATATACTTTATCTCCTTTAATTATTACGTAGTAACGGGGGTGAGAATTGTGAACTTCACAATTCTAACAGGATGCTTTAAACACGATAAAGTAACAGGATAAATAAAGTAACAGGATGCTTTGCACGAATACATTCACACGTTATAATAACATATGGACGTTCACATATACACTCACAAAAGAAGAAAAACATATAAACGCAACCAACACTGTAATACACTTTGATCTTAGCCAAGAGGCCGAGAAGCGATTGCCCTGAGGTAGATAATCCCCACGTCCGGAACATTCCATCTACGTTCCACGTCCAGGGCGGAAACAGCTGTAC
>JAAAKQ030161193.1:0-12717 GCA_010016005.3 Zanna intricata | reverse complement strand
TCAGATTGTACAAGACTACACTTCATTCACTTTCATACACGTCATCCTCATTCATCCTCTGAAGTAATACCTTACGGTAGTTCCGGAAGCTAAACAGATAAAGAGAGGTCGACCGCTCCTGAGAAGTGTGGTTAATTGAAACCCAGCCACCAAAGAACACTGTGGCGCGAGTGGTAGCGTCTCGCCCTTTCATTCGGAGGTCCGGATTCAAATCCCGGTCAGGCATGGCATTTTCACACACGCTACAAATCATTCACCTCATCCTCTAATGTTATACCTAACGGTGGTTCCAGAGGTTAATACACTAAGTAATTTTCTTTACAATCAGTCAAAGAATATGACTTGCCTTAAGGCAATTCATGTAATAATTATTATTATTTTCACGTTTAATGTAAAAATTAATTCATTTTTGGCTAATGAATTAGTTCGTAAAGTGATTCACGATATACTGATCAATGTAATACCTGTTAATCATAAAATTAGATGAATACAATAATTATTTTTTCAATCCATTATATAATATAAATGTTTTACAATTTATGTTAATTGAACAATTAACATTTTTTCTTGGTAATTTGTTAAGTGTACAATAATATTTTTTTTATATAAGAGGTAATTGTTGAGGGAAATTCTCACAGAGAATAAAAGGAAGAAGATTTGTAGCTTGATTAATGATGCTTCTAATTCTCACAACAGAGGTATTTTATACGCGAATTTGTAGAACAATTTGCTATATATTCATTTTTTACAAGTAAAAATACGCCTTTATTATTTTCATAACATATGAGTTTTTTGCATGCTATTTCTTGTTAGTAAGGTTCCTTGTCCACTAGAAGTAACTACAAGATCACGCAACTGCAGCCAACTATAAGAGACTGGGATCGTTCTTTACAGGCTTGTTTGCACGACTGTCAATGTTTTTACAAAGCTTATACAATAATTTTATTATCGGTATCTGTAATTATTTTTAGACTTTAATTTTTTAAGGCGCTGAAAAAGTTGCTGATAATCTTATAAGGTACTGTGAAATTAATGCTGCGGATATTTACTTTTTTTTACTAGTTCCTATTTGATGAGGCATCGGTGGTAAACTCGTAAAAGGAAACATACTTGTTGCGTAAAGGAAGTCGTTGGGCGAATTCTTGCACAACGATTAGGAGAAAGACCTAGAAGAATAAGTTCTTTGATTAAGAAGAAATATCTATTCTTTTTATAAAAATTTATTTATTTCTTCATATGAAATTACAAATTGGAAAGTATTAACTGTTTGGACAACAATGAGCAATAAAAATATTAAGATTAAAAACACTACAAACATTTTTGTTGATTCAGCTACTGATTCGGTAGTCTAGGATGATAGGGATTACTTGTACCCAGCATACGGAGATGGTGCGTAGGAAGACGGCGTTTGTATAGAAGTTTTCCGTTGTTCATCCTCATTAATAAAAATTTGCTGAATTTTATTTCTCACGGTTAATTTTCGATCATGGATAACCTTCTTCATATACGGAAGAAGGCTTACCAGAAATTGATAGTCGCTATCATCTTTTAATTCTTCACTTTCAACAGATAATAGTAATTTTTTTTTTTCTGTTTGATGACTGTTTTTATCACACTTGTAATGTTTTGAATCATTGAATCTTTTTCGCTTATGGTGTACGGTTTCGGTTGTTAGAGGGCGCATTTTAGGTGGTTCAAATGACGTACGCTTCTCTTGATTTATTGTATCGGTGTCAGTTAGTTGTGAGAGTGATGAACAATGGTACTTTTCTTTAATGAATGGTGAAAAAGAATCGTTTGTAGCGTTTCTGGAGGAGGAGGAGTCTTTTTCACTCGAGGAAGCAATTTTTTGTGGAAATTTAATATTTCCTTTGAGAATTTCAGATTCCGTTACGCTGGAAAGGAACTTCATTTGGTTGAAAAACGGCCACGAAGAGGAAAATTTTTCTTTTTGTTCTTCATTATCAGAATTGTAGATCTTTTTGTATTTTCGCCGAAACATTTTTCGAAGCACCATCCATTTTTTTTTTACCTTTACCACTAAAACAAACAAAAAAAGTTATTTTTAGGTATCCAAATCCAATTTTTTTTTTACCAGTTTAAAAATAAAAGCGGGTGAAATACAAAAATAAAAATTTTAAAATAAACAGTTTAAAAATAAAAATAAATTCCGGGTGAAAAATAAATTCAGTTTATTTTAGTAGCCTACATTAAATAAAATCAATTTACTGCACAAAAGAAATCAAATTACACTTAATTAAAAAAAAAAAGATAAAATATTTGTTAAATAATTATTGTACTATGTTCACCGAAAGCCGGAGCCTGTGAGAACACAGAGTTCCAGTTTTAAGTTCGGAAACTCTTCGCTTTCCGGAACGACATTATAATAAATAATTTAAACTTAACAAAAAATAAATAGTATCCGTAAAATTTAATGACATGAGATAACAGTAAAACACTGAAGAAATAGTCAATATTAAATTTACAATATATTACACTTTACAAATGAAATAGAGTAAGAAATAAATATTTTGTTATGTTTATTTACATTAGCAGCAGTGACTTAATTTAAAACGTTGGGGTAAACATTTAGAATGTCAGATGTAACGGTTGGACGTATAGTTAAGCAAATATTCAAGGCGATTTGGAAACCGTTGGCTGCTACACACGTACCATTTCCGCTACAGATGAACAAATGAAGTTTGTAGTAGAACGGTTTTGGAGAAAATGGAAATTCTCGGATTGTAATGGCTGAAGACATGGGAAACAAATGTACTTAGGAAATCTAGACAACGCTGGCACAGTTTTCAGAAATTACAAACAAAAAATTCTCCATCGAGTGACAAGATTTTGCTGCGCCCGATATCGAGTACATCATAATTGACGTGTGCGCATACGGTTTTTGTAATTCCTGACTATCCGGAATCCTTACAGGTTATCGTATTGCCTGGAACGAATATAAAAGTTCCGAATATTATTGTCTTCTGGAGGATGAAGCATATCCGCTTACTTGATGAGACCTTTACCTGCGTGACACCTTGGACTATCACAACAATTTTTAATAAAATCTTTCAGAAGCGCCTTAAGTTATTGAATACACATTTACTATCATTATTACTATAATGTTTGCCATAAAAGATGGCGCTTGTGTTAAAATTATTGTATCTCAGTAAAAAAAAAATCACACAATAAAAATGAAGGTATCGTTGGATCCTGTAATAATTTTTTCGCTAACTGGATTCGGTAGATTTTAGTTATCGTCATTCGTTTGAAGTTTGAGACGTGAAAAGTGAAAACTCATTTGCACTTTTTTTGAGACGAAGAATGTGAATTACTATAAACTCATAACCGATCGAGATGAAAAGTGTCTGCTTTTAAAGATTTTTTCTCAATAATTACAATTAAAATTTAGTCCAAATTGAATTTTTTAAACGTGCAATCGTTTTTTACAGGACAACGTTATATTTAGTTTCAATGAATATTTTAGGGGAAAAAATATATCTTTGTAATCCCTTCAAACAATTTAATTAGAATGATGGTATTATGAAATTAAAGTATTTAATATTAAGCTTTCAGTTTAGGTGGGAAAGATATGAGTCATTTAAATGTGTGGTCGCAACTAGTAGTTGAGCGTTCATCCTAAATTGCCTTTGCGGGGCACAGTTTAATCAGATTTCTCTGTACTTCATTAATATGATAAAGCATAATTTCTGTAATTACATTACAAATGTAAATGCTATTATTTCACTGCTGTTTGTTGTTATTTTCGTATATTTTTATTTTGTCAACTATTCCCAATATTTCTATCAAAAACTCAAATGTATAAAAAGAATAACATTACAAAAGGCCATTAAAAATCATATCAGTAAACATTATACAATCTATAAAAACAATGAAATTTAAAAAATGTGTAACTGCCTACGCATCATTAATTTATAATAACTTATTCCAGTACTGAAAACGTTATAAGTCCATATAAAAAGAGATACTTAGTTTAAAAGAATAGAAAAATTCGTAAAAATTGTTTGTAATGATTACACACAGTACTCAATCGAAATCCTTTCGAAAAGTTAACATTCAGAAAGTTAGATAGAATAGCAGATTACAATACCTGCTATGCACCACAAACTCTTATCCATGAAGTGAGGCATAAATTTAATTGTATTAGGTCTACATCAAAATTCAATTAATAATTATTAAGTAGAAAAAATTTAAAAAAAAAACTTAAAAAACAACCATTTTTCTTGACGATTTCACTATTTTTATTAGTTATTTATATTTTATTAACCTAAAGTAAGGCCCCTATTTAATTTCTTGCATGACTTAAAATGTACACATAACTGTAAGAATATATTTATTTATGTACAATTAACATAGATAGATACTGTATATAACACATCTAATGGTATAAAGGATTCATGAATAAAAACAAAGTATTACGTAGTTGTTGACATAGCATTGCATAGTTGCTGTTATTTAGGCAATCTAGGTTTGTATAATTGCTGTCGGCGGGATGAGGGCTGCACTGCCGAGGGCATGGTAGTCCATGCAGCCGTGAAGTGTAGGTCTATCTTGACGAGGGCAGATACCATGTATTACATAGTAGATTGTTTTGGTTATACGACTGTTACTGTTTATAACAGCAACAGTCTGCTGCTATTATTTAAACGATAAAATTAAATTACGATTTAATTTTATCGTCCATAAACTGATTTCGGACTAAATCTTAAATATAATTATTGAGAAACAATCGTTTAATCTACCTTTCAAAAGTAGAACATTTTTATCTCGATCGTTGGACTTTATAGTAATTTTTATAACAAAGTTGACGTCTTCAAAGAAGTGCGAAAAATATGTGAGTTTTACGCACTTCACGCCCCTTATTTTTAAAGGAATGACGGTAACTAACATCGAAAAATCCAGTTGGCTTTGCTTTCTTTCTTTCCATGTTTAGCCTCCGGAATTAAGATGTAATTCAGAGGATGAATGAGGATGATACGTATAAATGAAAATGAAGGGTAGTTTTGATCAGTTGACTGAGTACGGTCTGAGAGAATGGTCTTCTCTCAGACTGTTCCTGAATTCTTAATCAATTGTGTCCTGAGATGTTGGGTTTCAATTACAATTTTTTTTTTTTTTTTTTTTTTAACCTCCGGAACCACCGTTAGGTTATATCTTGAGAGGATGAGATGAACGAATTGTAGCGTGTGTGAAAAATGCCATGCCTGACCGGGATTCGAACCCGGGATGTTTCAATTAACAATTGAAACCCAACCACCAAAGAGCACTGGTATTCAGGATATAATATTTAAATCCGTATGAATGTATAAAACTTCATATAAAACTCCCTTTACGTTTTGAATCTTAGAACTTTTGACTTCGAAATCAACTGATTTGCGATGGAATCACCATAAGAACAATCCGGTTGGTTAAATCCAGTTAGCACAAAACTAATTGCAGTTTCCGGCGATACCTTCATTTTTATTGTGCGATTTTTTTAAACTGGGTTACAATAGTTTAAACACAAGCCCAACCTTTCATGGCTACCACTATAAATGCCGAGTGCTTCAAAAATGTATTGAGGTTGAGCTCAAGTTTGCTTACACGATTGTTAACTCTATATGCTAGCTTCATAGGGTGGTATTTCATGCAGTGTGCAGATCGGCTGAGGGAGTGTAGAGTAGGATCCCTGATGGCTAGGGTCCCCCGGGACAGTTGATTGGCCGAAGGTAAGGATGTTGGCGTCGAGCCCAAGTTAGATTAGATTTTGATTAATTTATAATTTAAAGATTGAAATTTTCGTTGTTGGCTGGATGGCGACTTCAGAGGGCATGGTAATCCATGCAGCCGTGATGTTCAGGTCCGTCTTGACGAAGGCAAATCATGTGATGAAGTAAATTTCTCGCGGTAATGAGTTAATTTAAATGAGCTAAGTTTAAATTTAATCGATTACGATCGACAAGGGAACTAGGTCTAAATTGTCGTTACGATTAACAATTTCTTGGTGTACTTGCTTAATTGTAATTACCGATAATAATGAGATATTTACAGTCACTCATTTACAGTCGCTTTCTATAATAGAGAACTAGGCGCGTGGTTCGTGCTTCCGCAAATTCGGTTAGCTAGTTCAGAGTGCAACAAGTAGGACAGAAGAGAGAAGATGTCCGAAAGAAGCCTACAGCGAAGGCAAAGGCTGAGTTAATAATCACTGATGTAAATATCTACCAAGGCATTTGCATGTCTACCGAGATGACTCCGTTAAAGTCAATCAAGGGGGGGAAGAAGTCACAAGGTGACGTCTTCCCATACGAGGGCTGGGATGCATCGGGTGGTTACCGTAAAATTTCACGGGAGGCGATCTTGGTAATCGCAAACCTGAAACCGATATACTTGAATGTGCCTGAGAGGCAGCAGCATTATGTTGCTAAGAAGTCAGGTGAATTGGCTTCGGAAAAAATAAAGGAGATAGAACAGCATGGCAAGCCAGATGGAATGAGACAGATTGCGGGCGTTATACGCATGATATTTTCTTTAATGTTGTTGATTTGCGGGACGTCTATTGGGCTCACCCGAATAAGTATGTGACGCAATTTCTTTCAGGAAATATTTTTTTTTTCTTTTCGGAAAAGACTACAGACGATCTGTCTGGCGGACTCTGATATGGATCCGCAATGCGGATTACTGAACGATGCTTATCATATGACATATGAATGTGCTAGGTATGACTTAATATGCACGGACACCATTTGCCGGCTTGATATTATCGGTTCGATATTCTGTCTCTCCGATCTCCATATTAATTCGAAAAGCCGGGCTGAATGGATGATCGTAGAAACTTTCATCGCATATTTGGTGAAAGAAAGGAACGCGGAAGGGATGTGATGTTCCGCTAGGACTTTTCGTCTTTGTGTTTTTATAACTAAAACACAACAGTTTAGCAAACCGTAGTTTTGCTAAACTGTCGCTGTTTTTGTTTAGTTATAGATCTGTTTTATGTTTTATATTACGGTTATGTTATATTATTTATCATTATGTTTTGTTTGTATTTTTGTGTTGTGTTTTATGATTCGCATTGAGTGTCAAACTCAATTTTACCTTTCGGTAAAGTAGATTTGAGTTCCTTCATTCTTAGAAAGTCATTCAATCTTGTTTGAGACTTGGCTAAATGTGTTTTGTTTGGAGTTTATGTTAGAAGTTCACCGATGGGAACGTCGCTTGTGGCTTTTGCATCGGTGGTATCCTGGCTGAGGCTAGACTGAAAGATGTCATTGCCGAGTTACTGAAGATAACCTCCAGTAAAGTCCATAAGTGGTAGGTACGGAGAGAGTGACGAGGTGAACGAAACCGTCACATGGATGGTGTCTTCTCTATGGGGTTGAGATGCATAATATTGTCATCGGTATAAAAAGTGATCAACTCATTCCGTCAATATATCAACAATCAAAAAGCAATGATGCATCCACGAAATTTGCTGTAATAGGCGAAAATTGGAGCGTCACTGCTTCTTATTTGACCAGAGACAAATTTGTGTCATATTTTTGTGAACATTAACCTAATAAAAATATTATTTATTTTTTTTTTTTAGTTTTTACTGTATCTTTTTTTTTCTATATCATTCTCTTCATAATTTAGTTTTTATTACATCAGAAAGTTTTTATCAGAAATTCCACATGATATTAAAATTATAAATACATTACAAATAAATATAAAATACATTTTAAATAAATAATAATATTGTAATTTAGATATTGATACTTACCATTACTAACACCCACTTCCTCGGCTACTTTTGCCCAATATTTGCGTTTTATATTCGGAAAATAATAACGTTTGTCATTCATATTCCATAAAGGTGATTTTTCCGAAACTGCTGTGATCAATTTATTATAATCAATATTCATGTGAAATACGTAAAAATAATAAAATAATATGGTTTAGATAGCAAAAATTTGTTTATGAAGACAGGTGGACGATTAAAAACAGGTTGAACGAACCGTAATGTACTCGCGACTACGAGGGATAAATCCCGATCTAAGGGAATGATACCTGTTGTAATCAGTTGTCGCAGGTCAGCCCCTCAAGATTGCTTGCAATGGACGCGGTTCCGTTACACTCTTTGCATTGGGATCAGATGCTTACTACGATACTCGCGTGATCTGATATCCGCTCGTAATCTCTAGCAGTAATCGAGTGCCCTTAAATAGTTTTTTATTTTTTTAAATTTATATATCTATAGAAACGTTTTATACTACAATATTAATAGATGCATGAAGTAATTTAGTTAACATTTTTACCAAAATTTTGTAAAAATCGAGGTTTTAATTTATTGATTTAACGCCTCCAAAAGATGTTTTTGGATCTTTTATTGAGCTTTTTAATCAGTGGTTCAGTGGTTTAGTTAGGGAGTTTTAAACGACCTTCACGTTTACGGCTAGCAAATTCATTTGGTAACAACTTAAATATTTAAGTTGTATTACACTTATCTTCATGATGTATATTTTTTAAAATTTGTATCAAGCTTGATTTTAGTATATTAATTTGTTAGGATTTTTTGTTGTTTTAAGCAATATTTAAAATTTATGCACTTAATAATCTAATCTACATCTATTGCTTATCTTCTATCGTTATAGTAACAGTAACTTTTTTTATTGAGTCTGTGACTCAACGACGAATGTGCGCCCTGTCTGCCCGATAAAATATTTATTGCAGATTTAATTTTTATATGCCTAGCCCAATTATTTTGACAATTATGTAGCTTTTAAATGAGTGGAACGATCATCTGGACTTCATCTAGGTAATGTTTTATTTATTAAATAATTACACCTTTCACTGAGTATTTTTTGCTGTTGAGTTTGAACCAAAATAAATTCACTTCATGTAAATGAAAATTTCTAAGGGCTGTTAAGGATACAATTTTATTTTATTACTTAAATTAGTCCTTAAAAAATTATCTCTTTTTGGTTATTGTCCTATGTAGTAAATTGATTTTATGTCCATATGAAGCACACAAAAAACAATCTAAAAACAGGTTCCTATAAACTAGTAATTACTATTTATTTCCAGATGACTGATATTACACGGATTGAAGATTGTACATCAGGAGACATATCTGGGTGTATAATATAACAAATGCGAATACTCAAACCAATGCTTTTTAGCAATACAGCAGATTTGTAAATGACTAAGTTTTGTCAATTAGGAAAAACTTTAATATTATATTAATTGTAAAAAAAAAGTTTCTGTAAAATGACAACCTTTTCCCCTTTTCAAAGTAAATAAACAAATGAAATAAAACTAAGTAGTTTAAGAACAATTTATATCCCGCAATATATAAACTAATATGAGCGAAAAAAAGATAAAAATATGAAATATTATTAAGTCTGTTGGCACTTTTACTTCGTATTGATATAGTCATAGATTATACTTGTAAGGTTAAGTTTGTTCAGTAATGGGCTGTATAAATAAGTTGGTTGCCTTTAGGGGTGATTGGGGCAATGGGCTATTGAAAGAAAAAAATGTGTAAGATGGTTTGGTGGAAGGAGGGAAAAAAGCGGCGACTGTCTGTCTTGGTAGGTTATAACAATGAAGGCGCAACAGGTGGTTAAGTCCAATATTACTTGTATTATTATTATTATTATAGCTTCTATCCTACCGTCTGTAATGAGTTCTCCGCTGCGCTACGTAACATACTACTACTGTATTTTGCTGATGTGAAAGAAATAAAATGAACAGTGCAGGAACTCACCACACACGTACTGGTCTGCCTACTATAATTATTATTATTGCAGCCCATCGAGCGATTAGATGTAATACTATTATTAGGTAAATAATATATTATTTATTTTAAGTGATAATATAAATTTGAAATTCACGAAAAATTTGATTGCCTAAAATTAAATACATTATTAACACTCACAGCTTCAACAGTACTAAATGAGTATTTTACGAAGTAATTAACAGTATATTACACTCGAGAACTGTTTCGAACGAACTAAACGGCCATAACAGATGCTTACATGGACTGTTTAAAAATCTTACAGATTATTGTAACTGTACAAGTCTTTTTTTAATCTAGAGAAATTTAGATTATTTTACCCAATTAGATTGTTTTCTAAATAGAGGATTTTTAAAAGTTGTTAGAACAAATAATAAAAAAAATAAAAAAAGTATATTAAGACTCTACCTGAAGTATATATAACATTATTTTATAAAATTGTTAGAGAAGAGAGTATATTGAAATTTTTTCTGATTTATTTGATAAAATAAGTTTTTAATAATATTTTTTTTCGGAGAAGAAATGGAGACCTAATTTATTATTTATGTTTTATTTATTTTTCATTATACCAAAAAATTATCTCTCCAGAAATATATATAATCTTGGATAATCACAAATAATGAATCTGAAATAAATTCTCCCTTGCATTTACCGTTTATAAAGAAAGCTAATAAAAATTACTTTGGTCCGATAAATAATTTTTTTAAATAGAATTTTATAAATTGGTGAAATCAAACATCACTTGATGTGATGTAAAGCAAGGTGAGTCCAGGGGAGAATCCAGCAGCTGAATTTGGGGAAGGCGACTGTATTGAAAGAGTCACATTTTCCTACTCCTTCCTTCATTTCGGGTTGGGTATACAATATTTCATAAATTTCTATTGGATACATACTGTATTCTTAATATTTTTAAACAAGAAAAATCGTTTAACCAATCATTATTATAGCTGTAGCAAAGGCAAAAAGAGACGGCTTCGACAAAATCAACAAGTTCCTTAATATTCTTGATTTTTAAAGATTAAGTTGTAAGTTATTCAAAGTGACCATCACGGGGACTCCAGAAGCCAAACTAATTGTAAGCTCGGACTGCTGCATAGTCCTAACAACTTTAAACAAAACTGCCATGCAAATGATCAAAAAGTTTAAATTGATTTTTACCTATTCATTCACTTTAATATTTATACATTACAATCCAAAGTTTTACACATTTTATTTCGTACAATAATAATAATAATAATATAATAATTTATTTACAGAATAAATTCATCTCGATGGTTAAGTGTTCAAAAACCACAAAATCCAAAACATTTATATTTTGGACTTTTTCTTAGCTGCAGTAATAAGTCCTGATTGAGATCTTTTCCACGAGATATAAATGGTACTTATTTTTATTCGTTCCAGAGTTATAGCCAAATAAAATGTTAATTAATAAAATATTTGAATCTTACAAGGGGAAGGCACATCGGTTCAAATCCGACTTCACCTCTCGCCGGCCTCCGTAGCCGAGTGGTAGCCGTCTCGGTCTTTCATCCGGAGGTCCGGGGTTCGAATCCCGGTCAGGTATGGCATTTTTTACACACGCTACAATTCGTTCATCTCATCCTCTGAAGATATAACCTAACGGTGGTTCCGGAGGTTAAACAAAAAAAAAACCGACTTCACCTCCTTTTTTTTAACTTTTTTTAAATTTAAACATTTTGATTCGTTATAAATTATTATTATTAACCTCTGATTGTAAAATTAAATTGTTACTATAAATAATAATTCGATAATAATAAATAAAAAAAAAAAATGAATAATAATAATAATAATAATGAAAAAATATCAGAAGTTATTAATGAAATAAAGTTTTATGTACTTTTCATTTTAAAAAAAAATGTGTACATGTAATTTAATAGGAGTACAAGAAAGTCATGTGGTGTACACATCAAATTTTTTTATAACGGTTTGAGGACTTGCAATATTCTTATTAGAATTTATACTTGTTTTTACCCAAAACTTCAGCTTTTTTTTTTTAGCAACTGAAATTCGCTTTTAGTTCTTTTTACTTTATAAAGATTTCTTGAGTGTATATATTTCAATTAGCCGTTTTCTGTATTGCCTTTTTAAACAGGTTTTACGTTTATCACCCTTTGCACTTTCTTCCAAGGGTGCGTTAAGGGTGGAAAAAATTACTGCTTGAAGGGCTAATCAGCTCTTCTCTACTAAGTAAACGTATAAGTTTTTTTAGATTTGTTTTATACACTCTTCATTTTTAATTTAATCCACAACGTTAAATTATAATATACAACATAAAATTAAAACATATCTCAACATTCATTTTCAAAAGCCTCTTCGCTTTTCCAACCAAATGCTGTCATAAAACCGATCTATAATTTCAGAACACTTTAAATTACTTGGGTTTTTTTTAAAGTTTTCAATGAAGTGAATGGTAATTGATGCAACAAATAAATTAACTTAAAAAAATTCGACAATAGATACAAAAAAAATTCTTTTGCAGCACAGCACAAGAAACCGAAATTTCGTTTCCGACGCCCTCACTATTTTGCATTCACAAACGCACGATTTTCATAGTGCAAGGCTCTATATACGTTCGATTAACAAGTAAATCCTACACCCAAGCATTAAGTCTGAACATAATCCACCATTGTGACATATTACCTGCATAAATGAGTATGAAAAATACACCACTACACTGTCAATGTAACTTTAAATTGAAGATATGTTATGTCTGTTATCAATATTAAATTGAGCGTAACTCAAGAAAAATTCAACAAATTTTTATCAAATTTTCAGATGCACAACTCCAGATACACTAATGCAGCTTGCCGGCCTCCATATAGCCTCTTGGCTTTACATCCGGAAGTCCCGGGTTCGAATCCCGGTCAGGCATGGCATTTTTCACTCACGCTACAATTCGTTCATCTCATCCTCTGAAGATA
>JAAAKQ030161182.1:0-12717 GCA_010016005.3 Zanna intricata | reverse complement strand
AGAAGTGTGGTTAATTGAAACCCAACCACCAAAGAACACTGGTATCCACGATGTAGTATTCAAATCCGTATAAAAATTTTTACCTTTACTAGGATTTGAACCTTAGTACTCTCGACTTCGAAATCAGCTGATTTACGATGTTGCGTTAACCACTAGACCAACCCGGTTGGTTAGTTGCCATCTACACATATGAATCTTTACTGTCAGCAAAACGGTAAGATTCTTGTTACATTTTAATTGTAAAATTTTACAATTTTTTAGAAACAGGTTATGTGAACAATATTCACAATAGTTTGAAAAAGACTGTTTATACTTCTGAAAACACTGAATATGTCAGACATACGTTTGAAAGTCCTGTTGACGCTTGCGATAATTAGTCTGTATTTCTTTTAAGCTGGTCACAGAGTTACAATAGTTCAATACTGCATTAAAATTTTAAAAAATTTTGTCCCTTAAAAACTAGAATGATGAAAGTAAGAGATAAGACATCATTTACATTAAGATGGTGCTATGAGCCATACAGCATGAGATTCCATAAAAATTCTGAGGAAGGTATTTTCATGTCAAATCAAAATATGAATATATTTCTTTACTCAAAGTTCTATGGACTTGCAGCATCAGGTTTTTTTTATATGGATATCTATAATTAAATGTGCACATAACAAATGCAGAACTTTAGAATATCAAGAAAGAACATGAAAGCTGAAAGAGAACAATGAGAGTTTTGAGGGACTGATATTAAGATGCTGGAAAAAATAAAAGGAAGTGTATATGAGTAGATAATGCCAAATGCTTTGAAAAAAGTAGCGGCTATTTGAAGAAAGTCATTCTTTTAAATTAACAGTTTTAGTATATGGGTAGTAAACTCCGTTTTGCTTAAACTTAAGATTATAAATTTATGAAAAAATGTGATTCAACCCACCCATGTGATTATAGAATAATAAATGTGTAATACCCCTATATATATATACACACACACACACACATAGAATGAATCTGAATTGACGTCCCTAAAAAGAGCATAATAACAGCAACCAGAATGTATAATATACACACACAAAAAACAACCATGGACAGAAGTTTTTTTTGAAAAAGTACCCAAGGGTAAATAAATATTATAGATGTAATATATACTTTTACAAGTAGTATGAGACGTAAGTAGTATAGATCCAGGCTGTAAGTGGATAAAAAAACTAAAAGATGAATGGATTTTATAACAAATAATTTCATCAAGATTTTATAAGTTAAAACAGGAAAAAATAAATCAGAGATGATAACTACTTTTATGCATAGAAATTACCAGATATTTAAGAAAGTATGCAAGGCAAGAAAATTAAAGAAACATTCAATTAATAGTCTCTGAAAGAAGAGTTAACGTTTTGGCGATAAGAATTTATTTACTTTTATGGATATACACACTATGAAATTGGCATATATAATGTTTCTATAAGTTTCAGTGATATTTTAACAGTAAAAATAAAATTTTGATTACTGCCTGTAACAGATTTATTTTGTTTCTATATATGTTTGTGATGTGATAGTTATCAAAAACATAAAGAATTTATTGATTCCCGCAAATGTTTTTGATTTCTTAACTGCAATGACTGCAAAATGGAAACAGTCTTTTTTTAATTATCTTTCTGAAGCCCGGTTAATTCTTTTATAATAATTCAATAATGACAATAAAATTGTACTGTTTTAATGCTCCTGGAATGTTCTTAACATTCAATGTAAAAATAAAATGTTTTAATCTACTCTGACACAAATTTTTCCAGAAAATGGCTTTTTAATACTACTTATTTTCATATTTAAAGCATTATCTATAAACAATATTTTACTAGTTAAAAATTATCAGACAGTAGGGTTTAGTACTGTACATAATTTTCATATTATAAACTATGTTTTTTGAATGGTCTGGATAATTTATAGAATAATAAATTTACTCTTTTTAAGAAAAATTACATGAAAAGTATAAAATACATATGTTTTTAATAATCTATTTACATAAATAAAACAAATTGAAAATTAAAAAGCAAATTTATTTAGTTTCTTTTTTTATCAAGAAAGAATATAACATCAATTACTGTAGTTAAATCTGAAGTGTAATATATAAAAATACAAAACCATTAGTAACAAAATTAAGGCTTTAATGCAGCTGAAATCCATGTCAGCAGACAGAAAAAATCTGACAAAAGAATTTTTTTGTCAAAATTTCTTCCTCAAAATTTCATAGATGAATAACAAATCAGAAATATGAGTACTTTAACTGAAGTGATAAATAAAGAAGAATGTTCTTAACAATATAAAGCTAGAAGGTCAAACCTCATAAGCAGAGACGAGATCATACAATTACATAGA
This sequence comes from Zanna intricata, assembly GCA_010016005.3. Lineage (NCBI taxonomy): Eukaryota > Metazoa > Arthropoda > Insecta > Hemiptera > Fulgoridae > Zanna > Zanna intricata. The sequence goes on along the minus strand of JAAAKQ030161182.1, from coordinate 10,359 downwards.
CTTATAAGATTTTTTCAACGTTATTTTTAAGTTAAAAAAAAGTTAAACTAGTGATTTGCATTTATACAGTGATAATTAATCTCAACCTTACTGTTTAAGAATATTTTTTTTTTAAGTGTTAGGAAATTTATTTAAATAATTAAAACATATGATGCTTCTATTGACGACTTAGCTTTTAGAGGTTAACTTAATTTAAAATAAATCATTTTATTCAACGTTAAATATTAAGTACTATTATATTTTCTATGGATATTTTGTGATTCAATACAAATATCAAAAACATAAACCATCCAGATAAAAAAAATATGTACAACATTAAGATACATTTATATCGATTTTATTTCAGCTTTACAATAGGGTTTCAATGTAAATAAAATGTATTAATAGTAATAAAAACAAAATTAAGTAGAAAGTAGAAGCTAGAAAAATGTCCTAAAATTTTTCAACAAAATATAAAAAAAAAAAATTGCCTTTTTATAAATGACTGATCCATGGATTAAAAGGATGATTAAAAAAAAAAAAAACCCTCAACTAAACATCTATTTAACTTAAATGATTTCCAGTAAGATTTTATTTATTTAGAATATCAGTTGATGACTGATGAAAAATTTATACTACGGTTCAGACTAGTTGGAAGAATATTTTTTAATCTAACATTATATACGAGGAGTGGCTAGAAAATAATGAGACTGATTTTTTGTAAAACAAACAGCGCAAGCCTCAAGGCCAAATGGCACATTATCGAGTCACCTAACATCCCCGCTGGAGAAATGACCCCAGCCTGCTCAGTCAGACCACAGCCTTCGTTTGTGTTGTGTCAGATTGTGTACCTGCTGCTCGTCGGAAAAATAGTAGGCGTTTTAATGGAGTGACGTGTTAATGTGAAATTTTTTTGTGAAACTCGGCAAGTCTACAACAGAGATCTATTCTCTCTTACAACAAGTGTACGGTGATGAGTGTATGTCACGCGAATGAGTTTTTGAGTGGCATAAACGGTACAAAGAAGGATGAGAAGAAATTGAAGATTATCCATGTCCAGGACGTTTTTCTACTTGGAAAACGGGCAAAAAATAGGCAATCCATCCATCCTGAAAGTTTGAAGGTCAAACAGTGAATAAGGAATATTATCTTGAGGTTTTAACTAATCTCCGTGGGCGAGTAAGAAGAAAGAAACCTGAGTTGTGGAAGAACAAATCATGGATTCTTCATCAAAACAATGCTCCAGCCCACTCTGCACTGTTTTAAGTTGTTTTTGGCTAAGCACGGGATCCTTGTGCTGGAATATCCACCCTACTCACCAGACCTAGCCCCATGTGACTTTTTTATGTTCCCAAAAGTGAAGGAAGCATTCAAAGGAACCAGGTTTGAGACTGTTGAAGTGTGAAAGAAAAAGCGACAGAGACCATGAACATGATTTCAGAAAATGATCTGAAACACTGATTTGAACAATGAAAAATTCAAATGGAGCGGCATAGGGATCATCGAGGGGAGTATATTAAAGGGGATAAGATAATGTGAAAGTTGTTAAGGGAAAAAAATAAAAAATGTAACAGCAAAAATCCTGTATTTTCTAGCGACACCTCATGTTATCCAATACGAATTATTCACTACTAAAGAATAAGAGAGATTTCACTCCATGTCGTTCCTCAAGAACTATGGTTTGCATGGTTCTAAGACACTCACCAATTTTTATTTATGGGGACTTGGAATGAATTGAAAAAAATATTGAAGACATCTCTAACAATAGTGCAGGAACATTAAGAAACAGCTTGATACCTGCAATGACACTCAAGATGGGCATTTTGAACATCTATTATGATATGTAAGTGGAAAAACCTTAAAAATATAATATACAAGTAAGTGCTTAGTTTCTTGTATCATACAATTAAATTATTCTTAACTATTTTTTGTTTTACACATGGAATGTGTTACTTTATGGACACTATATTATGGCTGGTGTTGTAACAGAAGAAAGTTTTGAAGTTAGAACAACACAAGAGACCATATAAAAAATTCAAGGATTCAGTCAAGAAAGAAGTGAATGGAATGGAAGATCTGACTTTGTAAGAAATGTTTGAGAAGTAGTTTCTTTAAAGGAAAAGAGGTAGACACACTGAACCAGTTATTATGGATCAGAACTTGCTGGTGTAAGAAAATGGCCAAAAGTAGAAGAAAGAAGTAAAATAACTATCATACTGTAAAAATGTGGAGTTTGAATGATGTAGTGTGTCAAAGGTATATAAAATATTTTATATTAAAGAGTCAACGTGTCCATAGCAGTGAATAATTTAAAATGTACTCTTTAAAGAGGTTAATATTTTATATCTATTAAAAAAAGGCAATATTAATTTATAAAAATAATGATAAAACAAGACAAAAATAATAATAGAGTGGCAAAATCATATCATTCAGCTTACTTAAGATTTGTATTAGTTTTCAAAGTAATTACATCTTAAAGTATATTAGTGCACAATGGTCATAAAAATTTCAATTTTTTTTTTTAAAGAATAATAATACAAATTGCATAACTTTAAGTAGAAAATAAAACAATTAAGTGATAACAAACATTTAAAACAATGATATTTTTATATATATAGTAACAGGAAATAAATAAAACAAAACTACAAATACAGTATTATAATAATAGAAAAATATCTTTCTATAACAAAATCTTTTTTTTATTATATACCTGATAATTAAAATGCAGTAATATATAAACAAAGCAAAAGCATAATTGTACGTATAATTTTATAAATGTATTGCGCTATATTAAATGACTGTAATATAATCCTACTTACATCTATTTTTTTCAAATTATTAGAGCTGGATACATTACAACATTCTTATTTTGTATTGATAAATTCCAAAATTGTATTGGTTAATGGAATCTAGAACCAATTGATTTGAACCATTGTACCACTATACAAATTAGCCGATCAATATTAGATTCTAATTCTTATTATTCTAATAAACCACTTTTTTTTATTATTGAACCCCTAACAAATAAATAATCATAACAAAAACAATTACAATTACAAAAAAAAAAAAATTAAAGTGCTATTAATTTACTAGAGAATAAAGACAAAACATAAGGAACAAAGTAGAAGAATAATATTTATGAAATGCATTAAATACATAACTAGACAGAGAGTAAAATCAACAGCACTGAATTTTCTGGAAAACAGGTAGCATAACAGCAACCTCTGGAAGTAATCTGCCACAATTATAATCATCCATAGAGTTTAACCATCTCGTAGAGTTTTTCAAAAAATTATTTACTATTAGGGTGCCATCTTCTATTTTTATAATATTGTAAAATATCATAAAAATAGCTCATATAGAAATATTTATAGACAGTTTAAAGGTCAGAAAGATAAATAAAGTTATTCCTGTGCTTTAAGCTGTGTATGTTATCTTATTAGTATTAGTATGTATTTATATGCAACATAGAGACTTATTTAATGCTCATTATGGCTATGTTTTACACTGTAACTAATTTTACTTTTATTATATAGATTGAAAAAAAAAACTTTACAAATGTTTGAAGAACATATAGTAATACCATCCATATGCAATGTCTGAAAGATCATGATAAGTGATATGGACTTAAATAATGAAATATTCATTGAAATAAATGTATAACAATTGTGAACAGTATAAAATATAAAAATTTGGTAATCACAGATTACATAATTCAAAACTCATTATCTGCTGCATCAAAAATATGCTGTTATGATATTTTGGATGCTTTTACAATTATCACGGCAGCATTTTTTTATTTTTAATGAGTTAAAAACATCTATTTAAACCTGCTTGACTGGTCTTTTTACTTTTGCAGTGTGTATTTTGCGTCATTTAGCAGAACAATTTGAATCAAGTGGGGATAAGTTAATTAAGACAGAAAAAAAATTTGGACATCAAAAATAGAATCACTAATGTTTAAATAGAAGCTAAGTGGATGTTTGGTAGAATAAAATATGATAGGAGAAAATGTTTTTTTACTTCCTATACTGATACGGCACTGATATGTTGCTTTTAATTACTAAAATCACATACATTAGGCACAATGGCACTTAAATGACACAATGACATTAAAATTTCTCTATCGGCCTGAGATTTTCTGTAATTGCCCTTCCAATTTTCAAGCAAGTACATGTGCATGGATAATGTAAGTAGTACAGTATATTATTTATTTTATCTACTGCAGCAGTTGCTAAATAAAGTGTAACTTACTTAAGTAAATAGCCATGAAAAATAACATTATTAGTTATACAGTAATTTAAATTATTACAATGATGCACATATGATTCATGTCTAATTTTTTTAAAAGTAATTATGTCACCCACTTCGCAGTGTACAGGAATTTTGTTTTGGTGCTGGACATAACACTGTAGACAATAAATAACATATATTGGCTACGAAAAATCTCAACTACAGTAGTTTACTTAGTAATACTTTTCCTACAGATTTGTGATTTTATTTTTCCTGTTAAGTTAGTGTACTGGTACTGTACTGAACTGAACTTTTTAAAAAAAATTCTGTGCAGTTGCATTAACTATCCAGACAGTTTCTGTAAAATTTGTGGTGAGGTAACATTAAGTCTCAGAGGAAAAATGTTAACTCCACTGATAAAAAAAATCATATGAACTATATTTTAGATGTAAAATAGATGATCAGGGTAGGTCCTGGGCACCTCACATTTACAAAAATTTATGTCTAATGCTGTTCTGTTATGTGACATTGGCAATTTCAATCGTTTGGAGAGAACTGAAAGATCACTTCACAAACTGCTATTTTTATATAATGAAAATATCAAGGATAATTTCTAACACTAGACATAATGTTCAGCATTCTGATATTTCCTCTGCTACAAGACCAGTGAGTGACACATAGACCACAGTTTCCAATTGCAGTACCACCAAAAACATGGAATTAGATGAAGATGAAGCTGTTGATGCTGAAGGTTGTGCATATATATCAGGTGATGAATAAAGGAGAGACCAGGACTTTTTAGAAAATAAAAAACTACACCATACTTTTAATTAGTCTTCCAGTACAAAGATTTACTTTAACATAATGACTTGGAATCTTTATCCACTTTGCGACAAATATAACACCCTGATGAATGGTGTCTTTTAATACACTTCAAAGCATATTTTAAAAGCAGTCCTTCTTCATGTTGGAAATAATATCCCATCAATCAATCTCTTTGACTCATACAATTCACATGGAGTCATATGAAAATATGAAACTCATGTTGGATATGATTCAGTATGAAAAACATTTGTGACAAATTTGTGGAGACTTGAAAGTGATAGCATTGTTACTTGGTTTACAACATGGGTGTATTAAATTTTGTTGCTTCTTGTGTGAGTGTGACATCAAAAATAGGAAGAATCATTATGTTAAAAAATAGTGACCAAAAAGAAAAACATTAATAACTATAGAAGAGAAGAACACACTAGTAAAACATGATAAAAAGATTACCTTCTGCCATTACACTTTAAGCTAGGTTTTATGAAAATTATTGTTAAAACAATGGATCGTAAAGGGACTGGATTTGATTTTCTAAAAAAACAAGCTCCTCAATTTATGTGAAAGTAAAATAAAGGAAGGTATATTTTTGGATTGCAAATAAGAAAAATTAATGAATGATATTGTATCTCAAAACAGTTTGAATGACGTGAGGTTGCTGAAAGAAAATCCTTTAAAAAGTTTTTAACAATTTCCTTAGAAATCATAAGTCAGATAATTACAAAGAATTATAACTGAGTATCTTAAAAACTATGAAGATGCAATTTGGATGTAACACTGTTACTGAATATGTAATATGTCACTGAAGATCTACTTCTTAGATTTTCATATTGAGTTTTTCTCTACCAATCTTGGAGCTGTGAATAATGAACATAGAAAACGCTTTCATCAAGAAATATTCACCATGGAAACACACTACCAGGGCAAAGATTATTGGTGGAATCTCAAATTTAATGTACCTTCAACACACTAGACCAGAAAATCCAGAAGAAACAGATTTTAGGCATGAAGAAATTGCACGTATAATATTGCTATACTATGGTTACAATGCTTTTTTCTAGTAACAAAAACAAAACACTGTGCCTAATAGAAAGAAACCACTTATACATTTAAAATCAGTGTAAAACAATCCTTGTAACATGCAAAATTAATCAATTAACATTTTTGTAACAAAATTAATTTTATTGACCAGAGAAATCAGAGACTGGTGGTGGTTAAACAACTCCCTTAATATAGAAGGATTTATTCATCTCAAAAATAATCACAGATACATTTTATGGATTTAGACAAAAACATGTAGGCACACACATACACAAAATATAGAAAGGCTGTAAAATGAGGTATGCTTAAACATCCTGTTTTGCTAGTTAAGTATATAATTTTTTTAGGGTATTTATAACTGGATTTGTTTAACATTATATACAACAAACATGAAACATGTATTCATAACATTTTTTAGTAATATCAGAACTTTAAAATTACAATAATCCAGATTTTCAGAAAATTATGCACATAATCTGCTATCAGAAATCAACACTTTTTCAGACAAATTTCATGAAATGTTCTGAAATAATGATTTCCCAGACTTTTAAAACTATAGCATCCTAGTAGTAAATATTTACTGACTTTTTAACAGTATGATAATTGCTTCTAATTGTCTCTATAAAGCTGGCTGTGTAATACAAAAGGGGAGTAAAAAAAAAAAAAAATTTCAATGAAATTAAAAAAAATAAAAATTTTAACACACATAATTTGAATTATAAAATGAGAAAATATTCTAAAATAAAATTATTGCCTCTTTTTCAGACAAATTTATCATTAAATCAATAATATTTGGTACCGTAACTTCACCAATATATTCATCATTCAAGCACTCATAGTTAAAATTGTTTGTTTCAAAAATATTAATTTATTTTCTTTAATATACACATGTGCCAAAATCACTGGAGACAAAAGAAAATAAAACGGGCAGAATACTATATAATATACAATGAGAGCTTAATAATTTGTAACTGTTACACAAATTCTGTAGTTAATACAAATGGTCTGCAAGAGCAAGCATTAATCACCTTTACAATGAAGAGTTTTCCACTGAAATATCTTCACTGTTTCATCCTGATAAATTCTTAAGATTGTAAAAGGTTTTTGAGAAAGTGAAAATACCGTATCACATTCCTTTTGAGTTTGAGGAAGAGAATGAAAACCCTCTCTACAAATGAGGGTGCATATCTAATAGAATAGTCAACATCAAACATAAAAGGCACTCTGAGCATGATATTAATTTCATAAATTTTATAAGGTGCAGAAAGATCACATCACTAATGATTAAAATAATCAAAGTTGAAAATACCTGAGCTTACAGATGAAAGAATTAATAAAAAAAAAATTATTCAAAATGATAAACAATACTACTGCAAAGATTGCAAAAAAGATTAATAAAAATTGTCAATATAAACAAATTAGTGAAAGATGCTCCATTCTCGCTGCAACAGCTTTTTGCTTATGAATCTCTAATACATCACTATGGTAAGCTTTCTGAGTTATTTTCTAGCTCAACTAGCAGAACAAGAAACAAATATATACAAGTGCCAAAAAAAAGTAAAGCTGCAAGTGATAAGAATAATTATTGTAAGGCTTTAAGTGTTCAATCAGCTAGACCAATGATTCCCAAAGTGTGCGCTGCGGCTCCCAGGGGCGCCACGGTGCTGTCATAAGGGCGCCATGAAATATTCACTTAAACAATTCGGCACTTTTCTTGGAATTTCCAATTCTCGAATTTTTGCGCCAACAATCATGTATGCTGACAAAATTCCAAGAATTTAGCAACTTTCGAGTCTTTCATTGTTATTACTGATACAGTTTTGGTAATATTACCATACTACCGAAACAGTTGAAATTAGATATTTTATATTATCCCAAGGAAAACAGTAAGTCTGTTTTTAATTTTTCGCTGTTAAATGGGTAATCGCTTTTAAAAAGGAAAGTTTTCCAATTTTTCAAGAAAGTAAAAAATTTAGAAAAAAATCTGATGTATTAAGGGCGCTGCGGAAAAACCGATTATTTAGGGAGCCACAAACCGAAAAAGATTGGGAACCTCTGAGCAATAAATTAAAAAAATTGAATATTAACAAAAGGTCAACCAAAATTCAAGTAAAGAAATGGGAATCTCTGTGGAATTACTGAATGAATGTACAATTTTGTAATTATATTCTGGTTAAATAAATAACGAATCCAAAATTTTGATGCATTATCGTAAGTTTTTTTTTTTTTAAGTTGTGTTTAATCAATGTCAATTTGTAAAGAATATACATTTGTTACTTAACATTTCAAGATTATGCGCTATAATGTAGTAAATAAAATAATTATTTATTCTACTTTAAAAAAATATTTAAATGCTGTATGAACTTTTGTATTAGCAGCAAATAGTTGAAAACCTTACAAATTACATAGCAGACAGTAATGAGGTGTGGTAGAGGGTCTACAACTGTAATGATAAAATAAAAATAAAAAGTATATTTAATTACTGTTTTACTTATTATGCTGAAAGTACAGGGCAACATTCAATTAGTTTTGTGCTGCCTTCCTGGTACAGAACTCAATGGTAGTATTGAAGTTATGAGTATTAAAAATGTTGAATTAAAAGAACTTAGATGAGATATATTGATGAGTTAATATATTACGATGAAATATATTGAAGCAGAAATTAAGTGTTAGGTAACATCATGACAGATTACTTTTTTAAAAAGAAATCATTACGCTAACCCACTTGCAAGTAAGTACATTATTATTTTACTGACTAATACTATTTTATAAGTTTGAACTGATGTTTTAATAAAACTTAATATTTCTATGGATAATACAGTACATAAACCAACACAAGTTTCTAACAATAATAATGAAACATAAAATTAGAACAATAAATTACATATCAGAATATAAAGCCAATAAAACAAAGATTATTGTATTGTCAATAAAAAAAAAAAAAAGGATTCAATAATACAAAAAATAATTAATAACTAATTAAAACTACTAAGCTCATCTTATAAATAAAATCAATATTAACAATGGACAGATACATATTTAAAAACTAGATACAATTAAGTGCACTTCATCTAAAACTTATTATTGCTAATTAATATAAATATTTATTTTATATTTACTATGAAGATTAATAAAAATAATATATTTTTGTTACATGACTAGATATAACGTATATAAAAATATATGGAATCCAAAAAGCAGTGTAGTAAATTATTTTTTTTTTTTTTTTTTAGTTATAATAATTATTCTTAAGAAGCATTTTAGAATATTATCTAAATATCTCCTATAAAATTCTTTGGCTTTCTTACATCTACTTTCAAAAAAAATAAATTTGTATAATAACTAATCATTATATGCAGCATACAATCTATTCGATATGAAACTAAATAGCATCTTTTAAAGAGCTGCCCAATCTTTAAAACGATCACCTGCAAAAGAAAATACAATAATATTAAAACAATAAAATGTATTAGAATATTAAAACAATAAAAATCTATTTAACTAATTGAATAATAATGACCCTTTTGATCAAATAATTGTGTAATTATTTTAATAGAATTTTTATTTTAAACTGTCACTTAACATAAACTTAACATCTTTTCTGTAACTAAAGTCAAATTATGTAAGAAGGAGTTAAAAAATGGATGTTTTTTTATATCCTTTTAATGAAGAATTCTAGAAATGGAGTGAAATTTCATAGATTAGTAGAAAAGTAATTGGGAAATAAAATAAGATCTCTCTCTCTCTCTATTTTTCTTAAAGATTTATTTACTTTTCTTATGAAGCAAGTTATTAAACTTCAGATTCATTGGAAGCAACTAGTTTAGGTAATTATATTATTTAAAAATACATGAATAATGTTATGTAATAAAATACACACAAAATAAACAAAATTTATTGATAATGGTGCAAAAAGTGGCACTTATGAATATCAAAGAATATATATAAGAACATTGGTCAATTTGTTTTCAACTTTTATTTATTAAATCAGAATAAAAATACAAAACATATGTATTGCTTTTCTAAATAGTCTCCTTAAAGTTCAACACATTTTTCCCAACATAATGGGCGGCTGATTCTAAATAGTCTCCTTAAAGTTCAACACATTTTTCCCAGCGTAATGGGCGGCTGATGGATTTTCTTCTTCATAAAAAGTTTGAGAATATATAAAGTGCTCCCAAAAGTTCGGGGAATTTGAATTTCGCGTGCGAACCATTGCTGGTACAACCTGCTGCCGCTAGATGTGGCTAACAGTACTCTTTGTGAATCAGTGTTCCAACAGCT
>JAAAKQ030161160.1:0-12718 GCA_010016005.3 Zanna intricata | reverse complement strand
TGTATATACCTACTAATAAGTAGGAGGTTAATGTTTAATGCCAGCTGAATCAGTTATATTTAATGCAAACAGCTAATTGATATTGTCCACAGTCGGTTATATATTAATAATACACCCTGATCTTTTTTTCGAAGGAGGAGAAACCTTTTATAGACACCATGTGGTCTCATATCCATCGTGCGGGAATCTCCCTTGCTGATCTACTCACTAAAACCTGCCCCTCTCTCCAACATAACATATACCTGGCTCACTTTCCGATAAAATCACAACACTCCGTGTGTTTTATTTCAATCCTTGCCTTCACTGCTGTAATTGCCCGGATTGAAATTGTACGGATCCTGCGTTTTTCTTTGTTTTTTCATGCCGGTTAGCCAGGATATGCCTAGCTAGAGACTTCGACGGTGGTGAGTCTGCCTCCAATATCGACGTGAGATTCTTGAAACACGGCAGACCAAATGTTAACTGCAAGTGGGAAATCCTAGAGATCGAGACGCTGTCAGATAAAAGGCAATTCTAGGGGTAATCAGTTATTTTGTGAGACAGTAGAAGGTCCCTCGTCCTATAGTAGCCAGTCAAGAGGTATTGGCTTCCTTCCAGGTCAAATTCCTGGCACGTCTTGGCGATATCGACCTCACGTCCCCAGAGAATTACAGCTTATAGCTTCCAATAACTCACCGAGCGCTTAGGCAAACCACAACAGAAAACAGGCCTATTGGTGGACGTAAAGGCTACAAAGACGATCTTTCCTGAACGCCAGGTAAAGACTATAGAGAGCGAGGGGTGATACCCCTCCGTATCTTACCAATAGTGGTAACTCTGTACCTATTGGTGGGACGACCTCAAAAGGACTAAGCAGGTTCTGAAGAACGAGATCTTCAAGACTAAATGACAGATGTGAAGTGAACTCAATGATGCCCTCAACGAGGATATCTTGGGAGATTTCTATAAAATGGTTACCAAAAAACCAGGCGTCTTCTCATTCTTTACAGGGTTACTCTACTGAGTTGCGAAGAAGCTCTCATTCTTGGATGCGGCAAGACGAACTGCGAGGAAATAGGTGCCATTGACATCCTACTAGCCAACACAGAAGAGCTCATGATGGCGAGTTGTAATATCAAGTGTCTTCCCACACTTGGCTTGGATGACGTGCCCTGGGAGGCGGTACAGCTTGTAAGATTCGTGTGGTGCGTGGCTGTAGCAATCAACTGTATTATCCGAGATTTCTAGACTCCTGGAGGTCCGCCCAGCTTGTAATCTTCAGAAAGTAGGATAGGGAACACAGCGAACCAGCATCCTTTAGGCCGATCTGCTTGCTCAATTACCTGAGTAAACCTTTATAGAGGATGCTGATTAACAGGCTCAATCAAGAACTGGAAGCAACAGATGATCTTAGCAATCTCCAATTCGGCTTTCATAAGAGAAGGTCAACTGCAGATGCCATATCTAGAGTCATGACCTATGTTCGGGAGGCAAGATTGGGCCCAAGGCATAGGAGTATAATTTCTGTGGTGATCCTGTTTGGTGTAAAACCGTACTCAACATTGTACTCTGGGACACGATATTCCGGGCACCGAAGATTCATGGCATCAATCATCCATACCTGAGGAAGATAATCTAGTGTTACCTCTCTGTAAGTTCGTTGATAAGTATTTCCGCCGAGGGAGAGGTACGGATGCAAATGAGTTTACAGGGTTCAGTCTCGATACCAATACTGCTAAAAATGGCGTATGACGCATCCCGTCGTCGCGCTTCCAGTTAGAGCAGCCGTTGCCGGATACGCAGACAACTTGCCATCGCTTGTCCGCAGATGGCAAGAGTGATCGGATCAGTTAACGAAAGGCTGATGGGACTACAGATTGATCCCGATATCGCGGAACTCTAGAAGCCGTGTACAAGTTGAGTTACTGCCTTATTTGTCACGGATGTTTCAAGACATACTTGTGCGCGTGGACAATGAGACCCTTCACGAATTGCGATTACTGCAAAGAGGTCACCATGGAACACATGATATTCGCGTGCGACCGGATTCTGCAGTACAGGGAAGCATGCAGGGGAGAATTCGACGGGCTTCCTCCAAAGAACATTATTGAGGCTCTGCTACAAACCGAATGATCGTGATACGCGGTGTCCCAAGTTTGTTAAGACCATCGAACTAAGTTGGCGAAAGATGTCCATGATTGAATAATTACCTCCGAGACTCCCTTGGGGCAGATAAACGGCCCAAAGAGGTCGAAGTTGAAAGAAAAGTCCTGATGTACCATTTATTAACGTAAATACCCATATGTAGGCACTTGTATCACTTTTGAAAAGTCCAGATTCACAGGAAGATATATGCAAATTCCACACCATAATATGCAAAAACATATACATTAGGCTAAATTACTTTTCATTTACTATTGGGTTTTAAATTGGTTTTTATTCGACAAGATAAAGGAACCTATCAGGTTTTATTAAAATCGTTTCAGGCATTTTTTGAAATATATAAACTAAAACAAGATATTTTTTTTAAACTAAAATCACTTTTTAGTCGAAAAACATTGTCTGAAAAATTAAATTTTTCAGAAAATACACTTTATTCGGGTTTTAATATTAAAAACGTAACTATTCGTACAAAGAATAAAATTGTAATTAAATAATTAATCATTCCAGGTAATCCATGAAAATATTAAAAACTTTACATTAAAAGGTTAAGTAAATATTTATCCAGACCTATTAAAAAAAAGGATGAAATATAATTACAAACAACATTTTGTTACATATGATTTAATTATGAAGTATTTCAATTTGGAATGAAAATACAATACAAAGTTTGGTGAAATAATCCACTCCATAAAAAACTTCTTTAAATAATTTAAGATTGTGTTAAAATTTTGGTACAGAATTTTTTTTGCCATAAACAAAGAATGAAAAAATTAGCTTATTAAACGAACTTTTGATACTTTCGTGTAAATTCAGAGAGAATAATAAAATAAATATTGTCTTTATTTAACAATCTGTCAAAAAAAATAAGGATTACCAAATATAAATATTTAATTAAACTAACATACAATTCAATTATGAAAATCGCATTTTGTTACTTTGATAATTATTTATTTAAAAAAAAAAAAAAAAACATTGTATACATTTTTCACTTTGTATCACTTAGAAAAACAGTTAATTAGTTATTCCATAATATGTAAACAGATTATGAATGGAAAATATCCTAATTACTTTTTTAAATTAATAATTAAATACAAACGTCATAAAGTATTCCGTAAATGAATGTATAAATATTGTATTTCTATTTGAATTCTGTAAAATATGAAAATGAAATACAAATTCAAATTAAAATAAGATAAAACATAATCTGTCAGCATTTAATTTTGACATTAACAAGAATATTTCAGTAATTTATAGTAAAAAATACAAATTAAATTCCAAATTCGTTAAAAACATAAATAACGCAAATCTAGGAATAATTTTACAATATTTTGCTTATAAAAATAAAACACTGCACTCTTGACTGAAAACAACATAAATTATCTCCATTAAAAGGTTATTTACAAATAACTATATAATTTAATATATATATATATATATATATTACATAATATAATAAAAAAATAATATTATTATATCCCATTATTTAACTTGGATATGATTATTTCTAAAATGATCATAAAGGATCATAATTCCTAAAATTTGTTTTAATGAAATCTGTCAAACGGAAATACGTATTCTATTGGCAGTAATGTTTCTTTTATTTTACTATTACAACCTTGTACATCCCATACATATATTTTAAAGAAAAATTAAGATCAAAAAATAATATTTGTTGTAGATCTTTGCCGTCAAATCAATTTCAAACTACACATTCCAAACTACATGAAAATCGGCACACTAACCACATCAATTAACTAGCCAGTTTGTGTAATATTTATTATGCCTACTTATAAATCTCAAAGTCAGAAACTCATTGAATCGAGTGTTAAAATTCTTAGGAAATTATTTAAAACAAAAAAAAAAAAATAGAGCTGATCGGAGAAAAATTTCGTTAAAAAATTTTAAGACCATAATTACCTAATAGTTCTAAAGAGCTATTAAGTGAACCGATAATTTTAAGCGATCGCCAACATTCGGAACGAATAGATATTAAAATAAGATTCATCCTTGGTTTAAACAAAACACATCTAATGAAACGCAAAAACATATATAGAGACAATAACATTATTCTATTAGCATCATAATATTTTAATGTACTCTATCCCAAATTTATTTTAACAGAGAACCGAAAAAAAACAGAACTAAAAACCCGAACATAATTCTGGAATCAATGATCTGACCATAGTGGTCAAAAGCTATCTAGAATTAAAATTTTTTACCTGATGACAACAATAAAAACGGATAGGCCTTCAGTTTTAATTTCTTGGCATCAAAAATCTAAATCTGTGCTGCATAGATGAAAATTTTTCTGATTTGGTAATTATTCAAAAATGGGGTATGGGCCCTTGCATTTCTCATCATTTCATGATCCAGGGACCCCAAAAAACAAAAATAAAGGTAGTGTTCGTAATTACGTATGTACATAGGCTTGTACGTATGTTGGCTGGTTTGAAACTTAATAACTTTGATTGGATAAACAGATTTTGATTAAATTAGGCACAGAGCTCATGTATATGGTTCAATTTCTTGGTGAAGGTTTGGGGTCAATATCTGTAGGGGATGACGTAAATAGTTTCTTTCAAACATAATCCGACTTAAACTCGTTAAAAAATGTTCAGTTTGTTCATGTTTGCTTCCCAGACTTTTTCACTTTTCATTATGATGCCTCTTCCGTTCATCAGTCCTCTTCTTGACTGTCCTTGCTTTGTGATCTATGTATTTGAAGTTCTTATATCTGTCGATTATTTCCTGAATTCATGTCTATCTTGAATAATGTCTTTTACAATCTTGCAATCTTCATTTCTTCTTTTCGTTTCTTTAACCCAATTGATCGTTGCTTTAATTTGTGTAAGGTGGTTAAAGATCCTTTTTGTCAGTCGCCCCTTCTCTTGAAATTTGCAAAGAATTTTGCGTGTCTCTTCTGGATGGTGTCGGTGAAGGTCTCTGTGAGTTTGTAGAGGCTCTTTTGATGCCGTATTTCTTCTTCATGTATTTTTCTTTTGGTGTTTAGTTTCCATGTATCCCGTTTTTTTATAAAAAAAAATGTATGAGCTGGTTCTTCTAGCGATTTCTTTCAGTTTATCAATCATTATTTGCACTTCCACCTTGATATGCACTAGTAAGACAATGTTATCTACGAACGATAAATACTCTATTATCAGATACTCTTTCCTTTTTTTCATTATATTCTTTTGATGTCTTCCTTTTACAGTTCTTATTTCTATATACTTATTATTTTTTACATAATTACTTATACGTTAAATAGAATGGGTGACAGCCAGTAGCCTTGTCTCACTCCTGTTTTATTTCAGATGTTTCGGTATTAATCCGAGGAAATTAACTTTGGAGGTGGTATTGCTTAAGATTTTTTTTATTAGGGTTCTTTTTTTTCCAGTCGAAGCCGAATTCTTTTAGTGTTTTAAAGCGCGGCCGTCTTTCAGTGGAGTGGTACGTATTTTTAAAATCCACGAACGTACTACGATGGTGGATCTTAGTGCTCGAAGTCTCAAGATATCTTTGAGACTTTTAGATTTGTTCCGCGCATGATCTGCCCTTTCTGTATTCTACTTAATATTTTCCTATTAGATAATTCATTTCTTCGTCGACTCTGTATATCAGGGCTTTGATTATGATTTTGCAGTTACAGGGAGAATGATTTTCCTGTACAATTGCGGTGTCCATTCGATTTCCTTTCTGGTGCAATTGGTGGATTAGCGCACTTTTCCGTTTATGTGAGATCTTTCCCTGAGATTTCTTCCTTAGCTCCTCATAGATCTGCTGTATTTCCTTCACAACGACTTTTTCTCCGTATTTTAATATTTCTACCATGATACAATCTTCTACTGGTGCTTTGTTGTTCTTATGATGAATTGCATTTCTTCTTTTTGTAGCTGGTACTGATTCGGCATTAGGGTTCTTGTTTGTTTTGAATCTATGTCGTTTTTTCGGTTTCTCACAGCTGAGTCGGAAAATAGTCAGCTACTATTTGGCAGTTTTCCATCCCCTTGCCTAGAGCATAAGTTTGATAGTTGGTACCCTGGTAGTTCTCATTTGAAGGTCTTATAGAACACCGTAGTGTTACGCATTTGTAAATATTTCTCTATTTTTTCCAGTTGCATCTTGTATCTATATACCTCTTGGTGTATATTATTATTTTAGTTGTTTCCTTCCTCTGTTTCCTAAATTTGTTCCATCTGACCTCTGTTTTTTTTTGCAGTGTCTCAGAGTTTCCACGGTTCTGCTCTTTTCTCCAGCGCCTTGTTTAGAATTCCTTTTCAATTTTTGTTGTTATCGCTTCATGGTGAATTTGAATTCTCCAATTTTAGAGTTGGGAAATTCAGTTTTTTATTTCTTGAAAGGACTTTGAAGTAGGCTGACATTAGTTTTAGATTGAACATTCTGCGGAAGGAAATTAGTTTTTCTCCGTTTCTATTTGCTCTCTTATAGGCAGGGTATTCTTCTACAGATTTTCTACTCATTTTTTGTTTTCCTTGCCGATTTGGGTAACTAGTATTTTTACATGGTATTGGGGGATTTTCGTTGTTATTTCTTCTAGAAGTTCCCAGTGTTTCATACGTTTTCAGGAAATATTCTACTGCCTCTATTTATTGTGGCTTGTGAATTTTTCATAGTGTAACCTTTACCGATTTAAGTAAGTAATTTACCGATTTTAACGACATGGTTGATATTCTTTCCGAGAGCGATAAGAAGTCTACAATAGCTTCCGTGAAGATTTTCAAACTATGCATGCTATTCCTAGGACACTTACATTGTTGCCATTTTTATGACTGGTTTTCCTTTGTAGATTGTATAGTTCCTAGCAGTTTGTTCGTTCCTGAATTTTGTTGCTTGCAGTACAAGGATGTTGACATTATTTTGTCTAATGTATCTGTTAGTTGTTTAAGTTAGCTTGTGTGTACGAGTGTTTTTACGTTACGTAAAGTACAGTTTTATGTTTCAGTAGATGTAAGAAAATTGTTCAAAATAGATGTTTATTCTTGGGTCGGATGTTTTTTGGGTTGAATTTTTGTTAAAATTCAGGAAGTTCTGATACGTCCGTACATGTGGTTTCGAACTGTCCAGAACTCATTAGCCCAATGCATCATCCAAAATGAGATGTGCTTATTTTGGGTGATGCAGTAAGAGGTTCTCATTCCCCCCCCCCTCAGTGGAGATGTTATCAGTTTTCCTTTGTCCATCATGCTTAAGTTAATGTTAGGTTGTGGAGGCTAAGTCTCTCTATTCCTCCCGATTGGAACTGGGGTTGTAAGCCCTTCACCCTCTTTTGCTTTAATTCAGCGAGGTCTTATGTCCCTCGACTATCCAGCAGTTCTGGAGTCTTGAACGTTGGGTTACAACTCTTTCCGGAATTGCGTTGCATCTTTCTCCATTCCAGACATTGGATGACATATATATATATATATATATATATATATATATGTGAAAAGATATTACATTTTCAGAGTATGATATTTTGTGCTCCACATATCTAAAAATTTCACCCACCGATCCCACCTGCGAACGAAAGTAATATCGTATACTTCATTGAAAATTTAGTAAAAAAAAACACACCAAATAGGTTTATCCACTAATTTACACATACTTATTTCTACAGATCCAATGTACGTACATTTTTCGATGTGTCACAGTCGCTACAATTTATTACCATCGTTATTATCAGAAAATAAAAGTTTAAAAAATTACTCCAAAGTCAGTGGTTATGACGAAATAAATTTATTCTATTAGTACAGGTAATTCAGATTAATTAAGTGCTCTATTAAAAAAGGATAAATTTAAATGACAGATTTCATACTAGTTTGTTAACATCATCCAATAATTGACCCAATCTAGTAATTATAAGAGCCAGTTATCTTAATTAAACATATATAAAAACTTTTTAATCATTGCTTTTGTTAATAAATACGAAACATAATTAGTACAAAGTCGCAGGTTTATTTACTGAAGAGTAGAGGTAAATGTAATTTCTCTGCAGCCCTCCTTTCATATGAGAATTTCCATGTAAAGGACCTGAGCTACAAGAAGCATTAGTCAAGAGTTGCATTCACGAGTCTAATGATGTTCATTATACACAAACCTGGTGTGGTGAACATGGTGAAGATGTCACTTACAGGATTGTAATCATAGATTAAACTATTATTTGAATAAAGTACATTATAAATGCGATATCAAACTCAAATGAGATTTATAAATTCAATTATATTACAATACATAATTTTTTGTATTTAATAACAACAAAAAAATATTTTTTTTAAATAATAAGTTTAGGGTGCATATCTGGAACTACAGAATAGTTCTATTTGAAAAATGCTTAGAGCCAGTTTGCGCTACTTACTCCAAATACCATGTAAATTTTAGTACTCATCTTCTGTAATATCTAATTTTTCTGCACACTATAAAATGTATACAGATCAGAATAGAAAAGCAAAGTAAAGTAAATAGATAGTAAAGGTAGAAAAGTATACTTAGTGACAGTTAATATTTAAAAGAAAATTTTCATTGGACTTTCATGAAAATTGGCAACCTAAACAAATTAATTATCCTTTTTTTGTTTTAAAACTCTTTATAATTATATGAATTTCCTTGACAAGTTTCAATTGAGAATATCTATATTAACCGCATAATTACTTAATTTTTTATAAATACTTTATTATTTTTAATACCGTTTCATAATTACAAATTTTATTTTTAAAATGTTTAATGTGAGTGGGGTAGTCTGAAATTGCAGAATATTTTCCAATAGAACCATAGAAGTGAGATGATTTGTTTTTCCAAAAAAAAAGAAATTAATTTCGTCTTTCAATTGAAAAACTTTACAAGTAATATATGAATTCAACGAAATAATACGGATCGATTTATCACGGGTATTTTTTTTACAAAATGTAATACTTAAATACCTTGTTTTTTTTTGTATCGAGTTCAATAATCTTCGCTTCTTAACTTCATCATAATTAAATCATATGTAGACGGGTTTCAGATATATTCCAATTCAAAACTCACTGAGTACTGGCTAAGTGATTTGAAACTGATGTATATCTCAAACGCGTCAACAAATGATTTAATTAAGACGAAGCTAAGGAAGGTAAATAATTGCGCTCAATACAAAAATTATGACGATCTTAGCAGAAAAAATACATAAATACCAATCGTCTTCATACAATAAAAAAATTTTTAAATTAGAGAACTGACAAATATATATGTATATAAAATTAATAAATGTATTTTTAAATGATAGATTTTATAAAAGTCACACGTATAGACTAAATAGATATTAACATGGTTGGTACTTCAGTCTATGTAATTAAATCAATTATAATTATCTTAAAATTATATTTATGATTTTTTCTGGTAGGTAAATCATGACGAGGTACACCATATACAGACTAGTGGTGCTGCATCGTAGATACTGTTTGAGAATTGTAGCTGCATACCGGACCGGCTCGAAAGAGGCAGTCAAGGTACTGGCAGGCATTTTGCCAGTTGATCTGATGATTCTTCGGAGGAAACGACTTAGAGAACAAGGATCTCTGCCCAGTGCAGAAAAAGGAAGATTCCTAGAAGAGGGGTAGTGGAAAACGTGACGAGACAGAACAACTAAAGGACTGTGAATCCATCGCCTCATTCCGACATTAAAAGGTGGTATC
Source organism: Zanna intricata (assembly GCA_010016005.3). NCBI lineage: Eukaryota > Metazoa > Arthropoda > Insecta > Hemiptera > Fulgoridae > Zanna > Zanna intricata. Next base: position 2,915 of record JAAAKQ030161160.1, on the reverse strand, counting down.
ACAGACCCCATGGCCTGCTGGGATACAGTTTAACACAGTTCCTGGCAGGTCATGGTGGCTTTAAGGAATACCTATTCGGCTTCCATTGAGATCGCTCGAAGCTTTGCCAGGAATCCGCAGATTCCACCAGGAGGAGGCATTTCTGCACGTCTATTTCAACTGTATGTATTCGGAGTAAATGGAGAGAGATGTTCGACGAACCACTACTACATTTAAGCCAGAAAATAAGCAGAATATAATGCTAAAGGGGCCACGTAAATGGGATGCAGTAGAGAACTTCTTGAAGAAAGTTAATTGCAAACTGCATGCCTTGGAGGTGACCCGACAAGAATTGAGGTCTCGGAGGATACCGGAGTGGAAAGGCCCATGGGTTAGCATGTGGGAGTTGCCTAGGTACAGTGAGACCGTGGGGACTCTTCTGTGGGCTCTGACGGCGTTCTCCAACATCTAAGAGTGCCTTTAATTAAATTTATATATATATATATATAAACATACATACATCTAAGGCCCCTATATATATATATATATATAATATTATAAACCGTATATATTACATATACAGTTTTAAAATCTTTAATTTAATATAACAATAAAAATTAAGAAAAAGTGAAAACAATTTATAATGAATTAAATAAAGTAAATGTTTTTTTAAGGAAAAATATAAATACATTCGTAAATCTATAAAAAGGATAACATAAATAAAAAAAGTATTTTATACCGGAAGAAATTCAGCTAAATATTTACATTTTTATTACAGAGATATCAGTCTAGAAAACAAGATGTAACAAAAGGGTATAAAATAAATATTATGTAAATATTTTATAAATACTAAAACATGGTTGTAGGAAACGATAAAATAAGGTGAAAATGTATTTTAATGAACTTCTGGCTTTAATCCTAACAAACTGAAAAATAAAACCAATAAATCAGTACTTGTAACACAGGTGTTTTTCTTATAAATATTCTTGGCAATTTTACAAGAGATTAGTAAAATTTATTTCTGCTCTAGATAGGGCGTATCGTTAATCATACTATGATCAGAGTAGAAGATAATAATAATACATTTTTATCCATAAATGATCAGATAAGTTGAAGTACGTTTTCATGTATATGTTATGCATAAAATATGCAATTCAGCAAATCCAGATCAAAGAGAAATTAATTAAAATAACCAATATAAGAATTTCCTTATACGAAACTGGATAAACAAATATTAAACCTAAAAAATTACTATTTTTAATGCCTTGCAGTTAATTACATCATATGTTATATCATAAATTACATTTTATGCAAACATCTATAATTATTAATAGTTACAATTAGATTATAAGTTCCATAACACTATTTTACTATGCAGCAATCGGAAAAAAAATCAATCTATTAACTCATTTTACCTTTTAAATTATTAAAATAATTCGGCTTCTAGTAACAAAAAATTTAACATATCAAAACACAACACGATTTTCAACAGAGCGTTTGGAAAATTAATCTGCAGTTTGCTTCAGAATTATGTGATGCATTATATTAATTCGGCATTAGGTTGATTGCCCTGGGGGTTCTTTGGGCGCTGCTGAATTATAAACCAAGACGTCAAGAAGTTAAATTGTGATCGAACATGCTTCGTTTCATTTTGTGTTGTTTCGTTTATCAAAATCGGTCGTTGCAAGAAACGTAATGTTTCTTTCGGTAGAGGAATGCATTTTTCTCGTTGAACACATTTTTCCTGAAGGCGAAAAGTGTACTGATTTATTGGATCATAAGTTTTCTGATTATTTTCCAAATTCTCCTGTTCCTCGTAGCAATGCATATCAAAATCTTTCAAATAGTTTCGGGAAACAGGCTCTGTTGACGACGCTGATCGAAATGCAAGACCACCTAAATTAAATAAACAGAAACTGCTTGATATTTCAGATGCTATGGCCGAAAGTCAAATTCAATGCGTAACTTAGCATAGCAGCAAGATATCGGGCTTGCTATCGTACATAAAGCTGTAAGAAAAAACTGGAAATTTTCCCTACAAAGTAAAGAACCGAACCAACCTTACAGGTCATTTCAAAACATTAAATTATTGTAATGGTTTATTGACCAAAATCATGTAGGTAACCTCGACACTTTGCTTTTTACAGATGAAGCATGGTTTCATTCAAGATGATGTAATAAAAGACAAAATACACGACTGTGGTCGATAACCAACCATAAATTACACGAACAATCTTTACGCGAAGCAAAAATTGGAATCTGGGTCGGTTTGACTAGAACACGCATTGTGAGTCAAATCTTTTTTGAAAATACTTTTTTGAAAAAAATAGTGCTGTTTTAATTTCATTAGTCAGTTAAAAAAAGTAGAAATCAATCACGCTTGATTTCAGCAAGATGGCGCCACAGCGCACACAGCTGACAGGTAAATGACTATTTTATGAAATGTGTTTGGTAAACGAACCATTTCGAAGGGTTGTGGCCTGCATGATCACCCGATTTGACTCCCCCAGATTACTCTCTATGAGGGAAGCGAAACAAGGAATGTATTGCAACAGACCACGTATGATTAACGAACAAAAACTGCAATAACGGCATATGAACGAGAAATTCCATACATCAGCTGGTTAAGTGTACGTGCAATTTTGAAACTATATTCGAACCGTGCATAGTTTAAAAACCTATTATTTTTCTTGTTCGAAATTTATTTTTTAAATAATCAGAAACGTTTATCATTATTGAATTTGTCACTTTCAGTTAAAATTATTATAACATTTTATTATATTACATATAATATAATAAAATATATAATTTTTGTTTCTTTTGTTTCTTTTGTTTCTTTCAGTGCGTTAGCGCGTTGGATAACTACTAGCCGTGCGAGGATAATTGGAAAATTAATTAAAATAAAAATACTCTGGTAAGCAAGAAAAACTGTATAA
>JAAAKQ030161149.1:1963-12718 GCA_010016005.3 Zanna intricata | reverse complement strand
GACAGAGTCCAGAGTCCGCCAATCGAAATCTAACCAAGCTATGCCGGAAGGCACCATGTCCTGACAGAAACTGTGTGGTTATAATAATGCTGTACATAATATTGCTTTAACGTTAATTGATTATCGTAAGAGCACGGAATACTGGAATAATCAATATTAGATTCCGTAGCTGTGCCGCGGTACTAGTTAGGCACTTCATCACACGGATATTTTGTAAATGTACGAGTAATTCCGTCGGCTGAATGAGATTGTCAACTGAATAACAATACTTACAGTTAACGCCTTGGTATTTGTTACACAGCCCGTACCCTACACTGCACACTAAAAATTGTTCTCTATTAGTGTTGCTTAATTGAGCACTGTTTATAACAAACAGCTTCTTTTCTCCGGAAAAGATCCTAACAAGTAACCAGTTCGCGGTCTCTGAGCGGTGGGGATGGTGCTCAGAATAACCGGGGAATGTTCGTACGAGGTTTGAAATGGTTTACGTCTTGTCGTCGACAGTGATACAAATCAGTTGACTTTAACCGCAGATTAGTACGTTAAAATGCGAAGTGTTGAAGATATTTTCTCACAATGAAATATTTTTCTCATGTTGTTTTTTTTTTTTGAAATGGTTATCAGAAAGCGGTGTAATATACTACGTACATTCTTAGTATCAGATCAGAATATTATGAGCCAATATTCTGATTAAATTTGGGACTCTCTTTTTTTATATATATATAATTTATCTCAACTGATAAATTTTGCACATATATGGGTAGCATGGGAATGAAAAGTCATATTGGAATGAAATGAAAAATTAATAAAAGTTCAATACCTTAGCTACAAAATGCAGTATGTACTTTTTAATGTAATCCCCATTGACAATAATACACTTTCCCAACGTGTGACAAGATTTTGCATTTCGTTACTGAAAAATTCTGGCGGTCTTTTCGCGGATCCAAGTGGCTACAGCTCCCTCACCTCAATGTCGGTGATGTAATGATTACCTTTGAGATCCCTCTTAAGATGAGGGAAGAAATGGAAGTTGCACGGAGTGAAATCCGGTGAATATATGATGCCTATTCTGTCATCCGGCGGATGCGGAATGGGCTCAAAATACAACTTGCGGACTAGAGAACTATCAGAGAGTTTGCGCGGTATCCATCGTGAACAGATTTTATGGTAATCCAATTGCTCGATAATATGGTCTTCTCGTTATTTAGATATACTGAGATTTAGATATAACTGAATAGCGATCCATTGCTGGATGATTCGCCGATCACTTTGAAGCAAATCATCCACTTCCTTTCGATGTTTCCCATCAGTCATAGGAACTGGTCGTCCGCTGCGTGGTGCGTCCTCAATTGTCGCTTTACCAGCTTTACATTCGCGAAGTTTCAACGCCTACCTACTCACAGTACTGTTGACAACAGTTTCACTACCTTAAACTGCTTTTAAGCTATGAAAAATATTCGTAGGATTCACGTTCTTTGCTGTTAAAAATTCGATCACTGCTGCGTGCTGTTTTAACCGAGTTGACATATTGGCCGTATTCGAATCCATTTTAACTGCTAATGAAAACAAACCGGTTAACGGATTATAAAAATTATCGCAGGTTTGTAGAGAAGAATTTTAGCTATTATGTGCTGCCACGCCCTAAACGATAGTACCTTCTGTCTCTGTGTAGCACGGTAATGTGCAAAGTTTATCAGCCGAGCTTTGTGTATATATATTTACATTTATTTATTTATTTATTGGCCTATTTATAAATTTTTTGACTCAAAAATCTCCAAAATTACTAGATCAATTTTGTTGAAATTTAAATATCTATTGTTACCAATATTTTTTGGCCGAATTCAGATAGCGTTACCACCTACTTCGAGGGTCATGATGCGTTATGAGTATTTTACCTGAGGTTATTTTGACTGTGTAGTGGTGTATTTTTCTTACTTGTTTATGCAGTGAATCACAGATGAGTGAGTTGAAACTTGATGCTTGTGAGTATGTCGGCTGGTTAATCGAACTTATGTAGTGTGGTTGTACTCAGAAAATCAGTCCGTTTCATACAATAAAATAGTGAGGGCATTTGAATTATTAATTTATTTTCCTGTTTCATTATATTTAAATTATGTTTTTACTATTATTATACTAGTATATACTTTTACTTTAATATGCTTTTTGATTGTTTGCTTCTTTTTTTTTTTCTTATTTATTCCTTGATTTATTTTCTTTATAAAATTTTAGATTAGAATGTGTTGACATTTTTTCAAAAAAAAAAACAAAATAAATAACGAAAAGTCGGTTTTGTTGTGCAGAACTGAGCGAGGTTTTTTTTTAGGTGTGTGGGATTTTAAATTCATATTATTATTGTATGTAAAACTAAAATTATGTCTCACTATTGTTTATAATTTTAAAATTAATATATTGTTTGGAGCAGTGTTCCGAAATTAGTTAAAAGTAAGTAGATACAATATAAAAGTTCACATATACAGATATAATTTATAAAATCGGTAATTAGATAGTTTTAATGTTAGTAAATCATTTATTAACTGTATATTTTAAGTTAAATTGAAAAATTATCAAAAAGTATTCACGGGTAAACATGTTCTAGATAAATAATGGATGTAGAGACAAGAATAAATAAATATAAATGCTTAATTTAGAAAAAAAAATTATTAAGAAATAATGATATTGCTTTCCATGCTTTAACTGTTGTAATGAATGGTTAACCCTTGCAAAATAAATAGCGTGTTTTTTTATCTTACTTCATGCCCATGAGTTTTGTAAACTAATGCAGTATTCCTTTTTATCTATTCGTGTTGCCTTCTTTTGATTTATTTATACATTCGTGTGTTGGAGGTAGTTTTAGGTGTAATATTTCTATTACCATCCGTTCATCCTAACTTCTTTTATCAGTATAAATTATCAGTTGAATCCATGTCGGGTGAGTGGAGGGAAGCAAAGCTGCAATGTTGCGTTTTACTGTACAGTACTATTGTATTATGACGTGTCGTGACGTATGCATAAATAGTTTTTGTTGCTAGGCATCGATCTTCTGAATGGCGGTAATGAGATGTACTCTATCCCCTGTTTTTTTTTCACCTTAATTTTCAAATATATGTAATTGTTTTTATTCTTGGCGAATTAACTGTTGTTACTCGTATAATTTTAATGATGTCGTTTTTTTTTATTACTTTTGAACGTGAATCTTAATTAAATTTCGTATATATGGACACAATATGGAATTTTTAAAAGTAACTAATGTTATTTTATAGGAATATTGGACCTTTGAATTAAAAATCTGAATCTACAAAAATCCATTGTATTTTTGTGTGCATGTTATCTGGTAATATAGCACAGTAAAGGTGTTGAAATAAATCCCTGATTAGCTCCGGTTATTTTGTAAAACAAGGGAAACTCGGCTTCGATTAAATAAAACCTTATAATATATAACTTGTTAAAATTTTAGCTAAATTTCACCCGTTTAATTCCATTAACCCTCCCATTTTTATGTATGTATACGTACATGTATTTATTTGCATTCTGTTTTATCAAACACAGCCATAATTATGTGTTAGAATTAATATCAACATATTAATAATAAATACTTATTTATTAAGAAAAAGCAAGCGGTTTCGATTTTTACGCCATCATCAGAAGATATACAAAAAAAAAATATTTAAAATTATTTATATTGACATTTTTTATATTTAATATTGTTGATATATTATGTTTTTTATAAATAGATTTGGTTTAGTTTTTCTAACTATGCCTTATATTTATTTTTCTGTTCTAATGTTTCTCTTAGAACTAGATATTAATAAATTAGAAGTTTCTAATTATTATTGTTTCATGACAGCATCTCTTAACGCCTTTAAACCTGGTTAGGCTTGGCAGTTTTTCTAGGCTTCGAAATTCATCTGTTGTAATGAAATTATATCTTTGTGTCACAGTTTAGCTTCTAAAGAAATAAAAATATTTATAGCGTGTTTTCTCCATCTCCGTGGCCGAGTGGTTGTATCTTTGCCTTTTATCCAGAGGTCGCTAGTTCAAATCCTGATTAGGTATGGCATTTTTCATTCGCTACACATTTTCATAATCTCACGTATTAAACTTCTTTTTGCAATCTGTAGTGAATTAATTTATCAGTAAAAAAAAATTATGTCAATTATTTTTCTTAAAACTGTTCGCACGATTTTATAAAATTTTGAATTCTGTACTTTTTTTATAAACTTTTAATAATAAATTTTAAACTTGAATTTCTCAAAAACGTTCTTATAATTTTGATAAAATTATAATATTTATTATAGTACGATATGTTAAAGGTTTCTAATCTTTTTAATATTTTTTTTAGCACAAGCAGGAAACTTAAAAAAAATTTTTTTAAAAACTTATTTAATTAAACAAACGAACTTTTATGAGTAGATGCATGTTGTGAGTTCTTAAACTTTTTGTATAAAAAATAAAACAAACATTAGGAAGTAAAACACAGAAGGAGTAACCACATTATGCAGATTTCTTCTTTTTTAAAAAGATTGTTTTCAAGAAAGCTTATTTTTTGGTGATCACTGTCTCGTTTTCTCGGCAGTTCTTATGGTTCGTACTAACTGTAGTAGTTTAGTATTTCATATAAACGTCTATTTTAAAATATCGAGGCAGTGATTCTACTACTATTATTTTTTTTAATTATACTGTTACGATTCAGTTTATTTTTGTCTTTCTGCGTAGATTAAAATAAACACAGTTAAAAACATTTTCTATAAATCCTTCATTAAACCTATTTTAACACTTTGCAGGATAAAATCCTTAAATACAAGATTCTATGGTACACTTTACCGTATTGTATTAGTTTCCTTTTCTGCTTCTCTCTCTCCCTCCCCCCCTCTCACTACCACCCTCCCTCCCCCCCCTACTTCTGTCGGTGTGTGTGTGGGTCACGCACGTGGACGTATGTTTATCTCGTCGCTCTTCATTTAATTTTGTAAAATGTGCTTTATCCTTACTACAGTAAAGCTAATCCCTATTTTTATTTATTTATTTTCATTTTCACGTTTTAATGCGCGGTAATTTTTTTTTCTTTGAAAGTGGAAAAGATTTTCTCATATTTCCTAACGGTTACTTTAGTTAAGTGAAGTTTTGGCAGAGTAGTGGTAAAATTGGCTGTTGAAATGTACTATCTTTAGTAACACCAATACTACTACTACTACTACTATACTTAACCCGTTGGTTGCAAGTAACAGTTTCACTAACAATAAGTTAGAGAATGAAAATACATGGGTTTCTGTTTCCTCAGTTTTCTCTTGGGAAACATTCCAACTAGTCGTCAACTACGCCTCTTGTGATATGAAACACAAATAATAATGGACTTCTCTTAATAACAGAACTGAATTTAATATAATTGTAACCTATTTATTTAAATAGATATATACTGTACTATTAAAATTTTGTACTATTGTAATTTGATGTATTTTCTTTTACAATTCATTATAAGCAGTAAAATTTATTTTTATCTGGAATAAATAAATCAATAAAATAATTTATTTTTTTAAAATAAATATTCATAAATATTTTTTTATTTATTTAAAAATATAAATACATGAATTTGATTTAAAATTTGAACTGTAAACTTTTAAATAATAAATTACTCCTATGATTAATTGACCAAAATCAAAATGTTGCGATATATTGAAGATTCTGTTTTATTATTGAATTGATTACTGCAAAATAATAGATAAGTGATGGCAGTCATACCACACTATGCCGTTTAATTTTTGGATTATCAAATTAACTGATGAATTCCATCGTTTTGAACCTCAATAAACTCCTTGCATATCTCTTATTTCATAACATTACACGACATTCTTTTCAATTATGTGTGTTACTCAGCATTTCTGTAGAAAAAAGTAGTCTGCTTTTGCTTGTTCCTTATCAGCATAGTGAACATTGGCGATCATAATTTTATTTACTGCTGTCCTGAAAAGAGATATACTCGATATTCTAAACTATTGTCTCAAATTTTTTAGTGATGATGACCTTCGCCTGATTAGACCACGATGTCTTGGTATCTTTTTCTAATAACTACATATAACAGAGAGTATTTATCTGGATCTCTCATAATGTGGTCAAAATAAAATAAATTCGGGGTTTTTATATTCGCAGAAATCTCCGGTTCGTTTTTCATCTGGATTAGAATCGTTTCGTTTGTAATCCTGTCCGTTCAGTTCACTTTTAGAACGCCTCTAAGATCACATCTCTAAGGCTTCAAGCTTTTTAATAGATGCCTCAATAAATATCCAGGTTTCCATCCCATGACAGAGAACGCGTAACATCTGAACATTCTTTTACGCAGGCCCCGCCCAATGAAAAGTCTTAACGACAAGTACAAGGTTCTTAAGTCGAAAAAACCCTGATCTGGCCTCCTCAATTTTATACTTTTTTTCTAAACTGTAATCCCACAGATCACTAATATTACTTCCCAAATATACATGCTTTTTCACCCTTTCTAATGTCATACCTGCTGCATGTATAATGACTCCACTCATCCCTATTGCCGACCATGTTATTATTCTTTTTGTTATTCAGAGTTAAGCCATACTTCTCATAATATCTCATGCCATAATATCTCAATCTAAGAGTATTTCTATATCCTCTTGAGTCTCTGCCAATAATACAATATCTTCAGAAATCATACTGGTACATTTATTGTATTATACGTCGTAGGTGAATTGAAAAATCAGGCTTTTGCTATGTGCCCAGTTAATTGTAAAATGAAGAATAATATATTTGCTTATTACTTATAATTATAAATATAATCTAACCAAAGTTAACCTACGCTTACATTTGTTCGCCCATTAACGTTGACTAGCATACGTAGGTTACGTTTGGTTAGAATATTTTTAATTTCTCTGCAAATGGTAATTTCCCTATCAGTTGGGTGCATTGCAATAAGCCTGATTTTTAATTCGCCTACTATATATATATTTATATTTTTTTTCAATTTTCTCAAAAAAAAAAAAAAAAAAAATATATATATATATATACTCGTATATAATAGAAATAAAGTAGAACACCGATTATCCGAATCGATCTTTTCAAATCCGGATATTTGAAAATTAGAAAAGGTTTATTATACCTACTGAATATATCATTCTAATATTTAACAGTTATCACGTTTAATAAAAACATATAAAGATATCAAAAAAACATACGTATAATGTATAAAAATTAGTAGATACGTTAATGCATTACAAAAAAGAAGCCAGTAAAGAGAAATTTATTAATGAAAGAATTAGAATTTGGAACAATTATTTGAAAGAAATTAAAATTTACTACCCAATGTTTTATAAAAAACAGAAATTGAGATTAGTTACTATGAATTATAAAAAATATTTCTTAACAATTACAAAAAAAAAAAAAACAAGAAAAAAAATAGGAAAAATTACAAAATGTTTATTAAAATTAAATTTAGTTAATAAAGTCAGCTATTAAAACACACCTTTAAAAACATTGTTTCTTCTTTAAAAAAAAAAAAAAAAAAAAAAAAACAAAATTGTAAATATGTAGTGGTTTTAATGGTGATCTTTCATTTATGAGCTGCAATATCAAGCAACAGTTTTAAAACGAAGAATCTGTGTAAAATCTTTTCGTCACTCCAACCAATCCATAGCGACAGACAAACATTTTTCAGCTTTTTCGTGTAACTCATTACCATGAGTGTAAGTCATTACATCATAGTTCATAGTTGACTAATTAATATGTTCCCATCAATTTCTTTAGAAGTTAATTTTATAATTAGTTTTACAGCCCTAAATTTACTTATGTTTTGCCCTATACGAATAGTAAGAAGTCAATATAAAAATCGAATAAAAACAAAGATCGATAATAAAAAGTTTCCTCTTCAAACAAAACAACAGTTTGAATAGTACTTTAGAATTATACACGACTGATCAAAAAGGAGTGTAATGTATTTAGGGGGTATGTATGTTGTTCCACCTTAGCAGCTCAACGACTGAAGCGATTTAGATGTATGACCTTGCGTTGGAATCCTTACGTTATCGGTAGTGTTATAGACCATAAAAATACGTATACATACATAAAATTATTCTGAATCACCTGCACACACACACACACACACACGCGCGCGCGCGTATATTTATATATACCCCAAGTGTGTGTGTGTGTGTGTGTGTGTGTGTGTGTGTGTGTGTGTGTGTGTGTGTGTGTGCAGGTGATTCAGAATAATTTTTAAACTGATTCTAGAGCTTGAAAAAAGGGAATATTCTCGTAATTTTCATGATATCCAACGTAAAACAGAAAAAAATCGGCGACAAAAAACATTTTTTTAGGTTTAAGGTGAGGATTAATTCCCTTCCAAAAAGAAATTGGGGAAAAGACCCGAACTGTTGGGGGTTACCTATACTTGTATGAGTATCCCCCATTTGAGTGGGCAATGGATAAATTAAGACCGAGACCCGGCCGTCTGTGGGGCGGGAGCTGGAAACAATAAAACGGGGCAAGCCCCCCCCCTCGCCATTCGACAGCTAGAGTCAGCCACTTTAAAATAAAGATATAGACCCGGTGGTCTAATCTACCATACTGGACAGACAATCAGCAACTGGGGAGGAGGTCCATTAGATACAATGGATCTCCCCTGAGTTGAGCAGTGCTTAACTGCGGATCCGACCCAGGGGAAAAAAGTTTTGTTACAAAGTGCAAAAGCTTTGTTACATGATTAATAAATGCGTTGAGATTATTAGCAAAATGTGTAGTAAATTTTATTCTGAGAAAATTGATTTAAAAACGTCTATGAAATAAATAAAAAAATTAACTTTTATTAATAAAATACTAAACTTAATCCAATAAATTTAGTTAGTTAACTTAATACAATAAATTTAAAAAAATTAGAATTCCTGTTTATCGTAATTTATTTTTAAAAGATGTTCATTGTGGTTTATATTGTTATAAATTTATTATACGACTGCCTAAAAAGGCATATAATGTATCTAGAGTGTATGTACGTATGTTCCACCGCAACAGCTCAACGGCTGCTATATGGATTTGAATATTAGATCGTGGGTACTGGTGTTCTTTGGTGGTTGGGTTTCAATTAACTACTCACGGTCGACCTGAGACTGAACAAGACTTCATTTACATTCATACATATCCTCATTCGTCCTCTGAAGTAATACCTTACGGTGGTTTTGGAGGCTAAACAGATAGAGAGAGATAGAGCTCAGCTACTGAGTCGGTTTAGATGTATGACCCCGTGTTAGAATCCTTACGTTACCGAGATGGTCGTAGCTATTTAAATATGTGTATGTATATACGTATATGTGTGTATGTATACTATATATTTATTCTATGTACAGAATTGCCCGCAAGCTCTTTAATTATCCTGTATTAAAAAAAAGCAACGTTCATTCAAATCTCGTTCGAATAATCGAAAGTCTCACTAGATACAAAATATGTAATTTTTAAAAAATTTGGTTTATCTAATTTAAATAAAATCTAAAATAAAAATAATTGAAAAAAAATGTAATAAATTTAAATAATAAAAAAAAATTTGTCTAGTACTCTATGAAGAAATAATGAAACTAAATGATAAGGGAAAATCCAATATATTAATCCTTCATAATTTTGTATAAAGCTGCAACATAAATATTATTATAATCTCTTTCAATCAAAAAGCTTATTACTTGATGCTTTTATCACAACCCATTCATTTCTGCTTAATTTTCTATAATCCAATTTATATTGTTATATTTTACTATTAATTAAAAGCTTCTATGTATAGTTCCTGCTGATTAACTTCATATATTTTTATACGTTTTTTCATGACCATCAAGCGTTACCACTTCTATAAATATAATCTGAACAACGTTATAGGAGCTACTAATATATATAGCTATAATTAGTAGTATACCTCATAGTTATTTTGATTAATAGCTTACCATAACATTGTAATTTTCCATTAATATTATTGTATAATAATTTCGATGTTATGATAATCCAAGTAGGTGTAGATAAGTACAGCCCGTTTCCTATTGTGTATAGATGATGTTTTTTCCTATATAACCAGATTACCTGTACATATTATGTTATATTAATCTTATTTCAACCTAATAATTCACAAATTTACTTGTATTTTTTTTTTTTGTTTCGAACTGAAATTATTGTTGCGTCAAGAAAACTTTGAAACTAGAAATAATTTCTTTTATGATTTATTATCTACAATTCTTAAAATACAATGTAGATATTTTGTTTATAGCATCTTTGGAAAAAGTCATTAGATCATTATAAATAAATCTGATGTTGACATCACATGACTTCCTTGTACACCAATTAAATTTATGTATACATTGTTTTTTTTTATGAAAAATTCATAAAATTCTATTTCATTAATAACTTTTTATATTTTCTTATTTTTATTTAATTATTATTTATCGTAATTTTTTCGTACAATCAGAGATTAATTTATTAACCTCTATTAATACTATATTATTATTATTATTAATATATCATATATTTAAATTAAAAAAAAAAAAAATGAAATCTGATTCGAACCGATGTGTCTTCTTTTGTACGATCCAATTATTTCATTAATTAAAATTTTATTTGACTATAACTCTGGAACCAATCAAAATAAGTATCACTTTTGATATATCGTTGAAAAGCTCTTAATGAGGACTTATTAATGCAGTTAAGGAAAAGCCCAAAATCTATTTTTTTTTTTATTTTGGCACTTTTGGTTCAGTCAATTGCAATAAAAAG
>JAAAKQ030161148.1:3696-16082 GCA_010016005.3 Zanna intricata | reverse complement strand
TGTGTGTGTGTGTGTGTGTTGCTTTAATTTATGTACAATTTACTCATTGGCTAATTATTACCTAATTATTATTATTAATTGGCTAATTATTATAACCAAATTACTATTTTCTTCTATTTTTTTTCCAGGTTTTATAAATTATGTATGCTAAAATTTGCAAGTTATTTTAGATGATTTGAATATTTAAAAATTTTTTAAATAATTTTTTGCTATTTATTGCTATAAATTCTGCTGTAATAAAAATAATATTGAATATTACTCTTGAAACTTTAGTTAATTTATAGGTGAAATAATTTTCTTTTGTTTTATATTGTTAATTTTGTTGAAATGTTTTTATCTATAAACACTTGAAATGTATTTTTATGCACTGTTATAAAAAAGAAATCTTATAAACTGTTTGTATGATTATAAACAATAGTTCTGTTAACAAATTTATAAAATAAAGTATAATAGATGGTAAGTACCAGTATATTCAGCTGTGAGGAATAATTTTAAATTTGTTTATAAACAACGCATAGCTCATTAATTATAACCTTACTTATATTAAAATAATAAAAATAGATTAATCTTTCTTTTTTCATTTGTTTTGGTTGTTATGTAATATTGTTAATTACCTTGTTAATTTTTTTATATTTTTGATAATACAATATTTGCAATTAGATACTTCCACATCAGTTGAGAACACAGTATTTCACATCTTGTGTTTTAATTTTGTTTTCCTATTTCAAAGTACCATTGTATTTATTTATTAATTACTTATTTACATAACATTTTTCTAGCTTACATCATTTTTACTATTATTTTTTATGTATTTTATACTGTTGTTTACTGTATAGTGTTTGACAGAATCTATTAATTCTTTTTACTTTTGCATTAGTTTAAAAATATATGCTTATGTGAGTACATGAATATGTGTACCAGTGTATGTGCGTGGATATATGTGAAATAGATTTTCACTATTGTTATGAGGTAAAAATTATAATTATTGTACTTGTAAAGCTTTATGAACAATAAGAGATATTTTTTATAAAGTGAGATGTGATTTTTTATGTCAGTTTCACTAGAAATTGTAAGAAAACATTTTCAAAAATTTAGTGTAATTGTTACCAATTTATAATATTGTTCATTAAATTTAAAACAAACATATATGTTTGTTTATATACAAACATATATATCTTTGTTAACATATGTTAATATGTTGTATATTTTTGGTTTGTAATGAAATTAAAATAAAGAATAATTATTAGTTCTTTATAGAGATATTCAAGATTTTTATACTAAGTTTTATTTGGATCCAGTTTGATATGTAATATCATTTTTATATTTAAATCTAAAACTAATGTAAATATTCAGTTATGTTTTTTTTTTCGTAACACTGTGCCAGTTACAAATAACTAATGATAAGATAATATTTTTAATTAATTGTGATAATAAATTATAGTTGTATTATAATTAAAAATTGTGTCTACAAAATGTTTAAATAATAAAATATATTTTATAAACTGTTATAAAAAAGTGTAAATAATCAATAAATTGTAAATTTTATATTATTTGTAAAAAAAAAAAAATAGAAATAAAGAAATTTTATTCAACTTATTAAAAAAAGTATTACATTAGAAACTGAATTATCTAAAAATCAATTGAGAAAAAAATCTTATGTCTGTCATAATATCACAGGAATTTGTAGCTTTTAGAAAGAGAAAACCATATTATATGTAAAGTAAGCATGCATTGTATCTCATCACAAATTCATCCTGGAAATTAAGAAATTTAACTTGGTGGCTGACCAACTGTACCCACTTGTCTTCATGTACACCATAATTCAGATTCTATTATAACATATGACATGCATGTTAGTCTACCCAGGGGGAGGTAAGTCAGTTCACTTCTATGGATGCTGCTGAATAAAGATGTTACTTTAAGTAATTGAATAAAAATAAATATTTGATCCTAACTAATAAATTGGCAGGTATATCACAGCTACTTTTATAAAAATGGTTGAGAGATTTTAATTGCTGAAATTAAATATCACCAGCCAAAACAATGTAATCAAAACATCCTTAGTTTTGTTTACATCAGAACCTGGTAGTAGTTGAAAAATTAATGGAAACAAATGTCCCTCATTTTTTTAATTTTCATAATTAGTTGCAGATGTTCTAGCAGTCCTTTGTCGTTCTAACTTATGACTCCATATCTTTACAAGAAGTACAGTTTTTTGGGCTCTTAAGACAATCTGTTTTTGAGTGTAACAAAATTTGGTTTACAATTTTTTTAAAGAACTGACTCATGTCTAGAAATTTTTTTCAGAATAATTGATTGATTATCAACTGTTACAAGTCCATAAATATTTAGAAAAGAGGGGATGAGAATGAGACAAATATATATAGAGCTCTGTATGTAATATAACTTCTTTTGTCACTCTGAAAAGTACAGAATTAATTTTTAATTCTGTATGTTGCGGAGTTGCTGAAAAAAATATTACATATAGAGCTAAATTTAACGTACAGATGAAGTATGTACTACAAAAAATAAATATTTATTTTTGGTTCAAAATACATGTCTGAAAAAGGTGTATGTATTTATTATAGGATTTAATCATCTTAGCCGTATATTTTGAGATAAAAAATTTTTATTGTGTACTACATATTTAATAATATTTTTTCCAACACAAATAGTCTGTACTGAGAAAATTATTTTTCTAAACAATTAATGAAAAATTTGTCATAAAAAATCCAATTAAAGGAAAATCCAAAACCAGTTAAAAATATCTGATTCATCTTGATAATTTTGATAAAAAAACTTCTTAGTTCATAGTATTTCTTTAATCACCTTCATACTAAATGTTTCAAAATGTCACATTAAATTTTAAAAATATCTGATTTGTCTTGATAGTTTTGATAAAAAAAATCTTCTGAGATTATAGTATCACTTAATGTTTCAGAATGTCATATTCAATTTTAAAATATTTCTTTAGTTACAGTTTGAAAATGTGAATTATAAAAAATATTCAACTAAAAGCTGCAATAAGATTTTTTAAATTATAGAAAAAATAATTCTAACAAACTACAAGATTTCCAAATCTAACACATTACATTATGA
This sequence comes from Zanna intricata, assembly GCA_010016005.3. Taxonomy (NCBI): domain Eukaryota; kingdom Metazoa; phylum Arthropoda; class Insecta; order Hemiptera; family Fulgoridae; genus Zanna; species Zanna intricata. The sequence goes on along the minus strand of JAAAKQ030161148.1, from coordinate 12,983 downwards.
AATAATTTTCTTATTCTTTTGCTTTTTTTTGGTTCTGGGAGAATCATAACCATACCTGACAAATTTATAGATGTGATGTTAGGGATATTATATACAGATCTACTTCGCAGTTATTAAATCTGAAAGTGATGTTGTTATTCTTCCTCTAACTCTTGAAGATTAAAAAATTAGTCTTTCTGAATTTGAAATTTCCCAAATGATTATTTCCTCTTATTAGGAAATTTACAGATAGATATTTTATCTTGAGTCTTCGATTCCTCAGTTTTTTAATTTCAATTTGGCTTCTTTGAATAATGAAAAATAGGAATAAAGCCTTTTTTCATTCTGTCACTGTGGAGTTTTTATCAGCTTTCAGGAAGCCCCTTCTTTCATATCAACTTTTTACCTAAATTCATCGCATTGGTTTGACCCACCCTTCTCTTTTTGTATTTGAATTTTGTATGATTCATCTATAAAATCTTGGTATTGATGTCAACATTGATGAATATAGTCAGCATATATCATCTGAATGTATACACTCATTCACAGAAATTCTACCAACCCTAATTTGTATGTAAGCTTCTTCCTCACAATAAAAGATTTGATAAATTTGATTTAAGATCTGATTTGTAAGCATTGCACAAGGGTGTTTTTTATAATATGACTGTAGTAGATGGTAAGCTTTTGTCGACTCTAAACGTTGAATTTTATGGTTGGTATGGAAAAACACTTAACCCTTGATTCCTTTTTCTTGGCCATGGAAAATTTGTTAAGAGACAACTGGCTCTTGTGGTAATCTTAATTTGTATTGATATCATGTGTTGTTTTTTATTATTTATATTATTTAAAATATCTTGACTGAACATTTCATAAATTAGCCAAGTAGCCAGGATGGCCCAAAGAATTATTAATGTGTCTACCATTATGTACAACTTTTGAAATATTTCCTCAGAAAAATAAATGAGGAATTGTTCCTGTAGCACAATGTAGGAATAACTGTTACAAATATATTTTTTAATCATTGTTAAAAGTCAATTTGTGAAAAGGTTGACTTCATTCCAACCTATAGAAACCTGATACGTAGATTAATTAAACATAACATGTCACCTAATCTTCACATAGAAGACCCTCTACGTTTGATTTTCAAACGTTTTCGCCCATCACCCACATTGAGAATCAAAAGTTTTTTGGTGCCCTCAACATTTTTAAACTTATTGTCTGTTAAAAATAATAATTGCAATTGCTGTTTATAAGATGGATTCTTAAAAACAGCAACTGCAATTATTGTTTTTAAACGTGGCATATCCTTTCTGAGTTTCGGAGTTGAAACTTACATTTTACTTTACATTTTAGTTTGAAATATCAGGAAAACATCATTTTTGCCTTTTTTTTAATCAGCCATTGCCTCCTAGACTACCTGTGGGCCTTCTGCTGCCCTCCTTCACTGTGTGAAGGCCTCCAGTGCCCATAAGGGGGTATTATCACCCACTTTGAGAATGAATGCTCTTCGCTAAAGTAGTGATTATAAACTGATATAACTATTCACAAGTACTCAGTAGTAACAAACTACTCACTCATTGACTTAAAACATCTTACAAATTGAGGAAACTTGAATAGATTGATACAAGCATAATAAATAATGACTTTTATCAACACACAATAACTCATTAACTAAGTTATTGCTCACATAAAGAATTGTTCTTAATATTACAAGATCTCAGCTGTCAAATCTAACATAAAATTAATGAATCTTTGTATGAGTAGATGATCTCACACAGATATCTTTCATTTCTTTCTTATATAAGAATACACATGTATAAAAAAGAAAATCTATTGCATTAATGTGTTTTTTCACAATTACTCTTAATTACTTCCAGTAAGACAAAAGCATATTTTGATAAGAAATTAACATCCCAGAATCAGTAAAACTGTATTTTTAGAAATTTATAAAAATTATTGAATTTTATTTCAAATTGATTAACAGTATGTAAATTATTACTAAACAAAAGTATAAATTTTTACATTATACACACAATAAACAGTGCACAAAAAGGAGGAAGGTTTTAAGAAGAAGAGAGACCTTTTTTTAGGTTTTTACTATATGTTAACAGTAGTAGTATAGATTTTTACTTTATTCAAATAACTATTGTTTCATGATTTTGAGAATTGATCAAGAATAAGCATTGGTGAATTTCATTAAAGAAACATATGTGTGATGTGTGCATTAGGGAAATAGAACTAACTTGAAAAAAATGTAATTTATTTTCGTGGTATAATTAATTCATTCTTTCCATTCTTTGATATGACTAAAATGGTGATTTTGTGGGTTTTGTTTGTTTATCTGTACATGAATTGTTTCTGGTGGAATTTTGGAAGCCATTAGGTTATATGAATGAAATATTTGTTTTGAATGTACACTGATTTTGTTTTGAAATAATCTTAATAATTTCTGTAGTTCACAGTATTTTAGTTTGTTTTTTTACAGTGCAATGTCAAATGATAGTACTGTTGAGTTATGTTGATGTTTGTGTCTTATTCATCTTGTATGAGATTTATAAGCTAGTTTACATATATTTATTGAATTTTGTGTTGCTGTAATGATGTAATTTGAGTGTCTAATGATGTGATCTATGTGTTAGGCAACCTTTTTTTGTAGGCTGGCTTCTGTGGCACGAGTGGTAGTGCCTTGGCCTTTCATCCGGAGGTCCTGGGTTCAAATTGTAGTCAGGCATGGCATTTTCACCCACACTACACATCATTCATCTTCATTCTCTGATGTTATACCTAACAGTGGTTCCAGAAGTAAAAAAAAAAAACTTTTTTTTTAGAAGAATTGTAATTATTTATAAATGGATATGAATGTAAATTAGTTTATCTTTGGAAAGAGGGCTTCTGGATAGATTTAAGGAAATGTTTTTAGGAATTTAATGTAATATGTGTATGGATCTGTTAATGACATCTAGAGGTTTGCAATTTTTTTTTTAATAAAACAAGTTTTGTAATATTGTTTTGTGGATAATTCTTAAATCTTTGTTAATTAATGCGTCTGTGTAATTATAATGATTTGTGCTTAAGAAATATTTATTTTTTATTATTTCTATTTGAATGTTTTGATTTTTTCTGGTATCTTTTAAATGTTTGGTTCTTCATTTATGTAGCTGCATGATAAGTACTTTTTTTTATTTTGTATTTAAGTCTTCTTTTATTTCATCATTCGTATAACTTATATAACTACTTCAGAGTTTGAGTTGAATATAATTTTTATACTCATAATTATTCTTTTTTCACTCACAATGCATCTTTGTAGGGTTCACAATGTTGCTGAAAAATCTTCTTTCAATCTTGTTTTATTCATATTCACAGATAGCTAATGCCATTCAGCGCACTTTTATTTTTCTAATAACCAACCTTCCCCCCAAGCCCAATGAAGAGGATGATATATATTGACATGTAAATGAAGTATAATCTTCAAATTGACTGAGTATTCAAATCGACTGAGTCTGAATACCACCAAACTAGCTAGTAGCTAAAGAAGATTAAACTGTAATAACAAACAGTATTGGAAATTGCTCAAGATTGGAATACTGCAAAATTTGAGCAACAGATAAATAATTAATCACCAGCTGTGAACTCTGCTGATATATTTTTTTATTTTGAGTGATATCATTTATACTAGAATGTAATAGAGGTCAACTCACAGTGTCAATTTTTATTAATAAGATTGTTTAGGTAATAAATAATGTCAACAAAACATATTTTTCTCTTATAAACAACAAGTTTTGATTGATTTCACTTTTCATCGCTACATGGAGTAGTAATAATGAAAGGGACTAGAGTGTTGCAGATATTCATTTTGAGTTGTGGTTTTTTTAATCCTTACTAAACTCAGAGAATTTTAGAACAAAAAGTGTTTTAACAAAAAAATGTTATTAATGGCTATAGATGAGACTAAAAGTAACAACTGGTGAAACTAGCAAAGCAAGTCTTAAAGAATATTGAATATCTCTGTTAAACTTACTGAAGAATTAAAGTATAAAGTGATAGCAAATTGCTTTTTCTGAATCATTCATATGCTTGCGTATTGAATGTCAAGCCCACCAAAATGCAAGAATTATTTAGTCCTGTTAGTGACAACTTCTTTCTGTTAATTACAATTATGGGTCATAAGTAAACTCAGAATTGCTACTTTTGCAAAATGAGAGATTTTCTTTCATTAGCCTAAAATAAAATAAAATGTTACAACTCTCTGAGCACCCCTCTGTCATAATGATCAGAAAACCAGCACCAGAAAAGATAGAATTGGCACTCTAGATTGGAAGGATTTTATTTTTAAAAACAATCTAATTTGATTCTATACTTGTTTGCTAAATCCCCATCATCCATTACTACATTTATTGAAACATTCAATAAACATTTACCATTTATTGAAAATATGGTAGCTTTGAAATCACTGTTTTTTGCAGAAATCAAAAGCATTAAAATTGTTTTATTGCCTTCAGAATAATCGGTTTAATTACTTACCAAACAATTTTTATATAGAACTTACTGAATAACTTCATTAAGAAACTATTTCCTAAATTTATTATACATTTTTAAATTTTAATATTTTTACTCTGCTCAAATTGTAAGAACAGTGGGTTGGTTCATTTTTGTGAGATATATATCAAAAGTTGTTGCCATTTTAAGCAAATTCATAAATAACCCTCTATTGCAATCATATTTTGTGATAAACCTGCTGTCACACAGTCTGACTTAGTTTTATGCAGCGTTTTTCTAGTTTTGAAATTCTTTTTTGAAATTTTTTTTAAGTATGTTTATCAGAACATGAAAAATAAGAATCAGAATATAAATAAGAGACTTATTTTAGATACTATAGAAGATCCCCTTATTGAAATAAAAATCAAAGAATTTTACTTTGTAGAGATGCACAATTTAAAACTCTTCTTAAAATTGTTATTTTTACTGTGTTTCAAATATATTGTCACGTGTTTGACTAGGATATTTAGAGACTAACAAACAAAAAATTTCTTATAAATACAATTTATTATTCTAGAGAACTATTAAACAAAATAAATAATAAAAATAATGATTACAATAACAATAATAAAAATAAGAATAATAGTAATAATAAACAATAAATAGATATAACATACAGAATAGTAATTCAAATATAAAGGACAAGATTTGCTTAATGACAATAAAATTATCAAAACCAGAACACAGTCCAATTTACTAAAAAAATTGTAATGACCACTAGAACTTAATATTACATTATCAGTAAGATAATACTACAAAAGTTTAAGTTCATACAGTTCAATTTTTATAAGTATTTTTTCTTTTACTGTTTACAATAGAACTATCTTATACTCTATGAATGAATAGAATATGGCCACTTTCACTGCTGTTTACCAATAAATCACTGAACAACTTCCTTCCACTGTCCATATGGGAATACTTGTGACATACTCTTCGCTAATTAGCACTCCCTTACTGATATTGTCATCACTGCACCAAATTGAACTTGGGCTTGCAAAACTACTTTGTTATTGCTTGTTGTCATGACTACACCGAATATGACCTCTCAGAACTACTGACCCTTTCCACTGGTAGTATTTATATCCCCTGGCCTACAGAACCAGTAATCCGCCTCTTCCCTTTAATTAAAACATAATAATGTTCATCATTTGCGCCCTTACATTTTTCTATAGAAAAACTGTTATAAAGGAATTTGTAAATTCTTATTCTGGTCTGGTAACTTTTCTAATTAAACAACAGCTTTTGGAGGTGTGATTCTCTGTATTAAAAAGACCAAATAGTTAAACGGACCTGTTAATCTGAGAAAACAATCCCATTTAGTTCCTTCTGGATTTTTCTTTTCATTATTATTTTCTCTTTCTTTCTTGTTAATTGGAAGAAATCCATTACCCTGGTTGTTATACTGGTCTGTTACAATATCATAGCTAATTCATTGCATATCACTTTTAATTATGACTGACAATTTCAGAAACACACTTATTGTCAATCTAGATAAATACATTAGAGATCCCTGCTTATATTTTTAATTACATATAAAATTTGGTAAGGTAGTGCTTCAGTTTATATTCAATCAAAAAAATTCTGAGTGAAAAAGAAATTAGATATATGCAATCCCATTTGGTTTAAAACACCTTATTAATGCAGGAGATGATATAACTTTAACATTTGGGCTACTACTTTTACTATTTATGCATACTAACTAAATAATTTGACAACTACTGTTACTTATGTTTAAAAATATCAAAAAAAAGTTTCTTAAAACAATTTATTAGGCATATAAGTTACTTTTAAAATACAAATTAGTTATATTAAACTAGCAAATCTTGAAATATTCATGAAATATTTAACATCTTGTATTTGTGTGAGTTTCATTTAATTAATATTAATATAATTAATATTCATTTAATTAATATTTGTTTGTATTATTGGTAACTACTGTGTGCTTCTCTTAAACCCATTGCAATTTATTGTAACGTTACATGATTTAGTTTTTTTATGTGTATACTTCTGGTCACTTAGGTTGCCCCTGTGAAGGGATGATCATTTTTTAAGTAAGTTTTTTCTCTCATGATTTTTTTGTAACATTGGTAGTAATTAATTAAGAACTGTTGCATATATCTAATAATATAGATATATTTTTTATTGATTTAATTAAAAATGTTACTTATACAGGTTAAATAAATGGCTGGTGTAGTTAGTAGTGCAAAACCAAATTACCAAATAACTTCCATGTCAAACACTATCTGTACATAGACAAGTGAGATATAAATTTAACAGTGTGCGTGGTACATGATGCATTATACCCATTTTGCAGCTAAAATATACACTTAATGTAGAAAACTAACAAATAAAAATGCAAATTGTTGCTTGAAAAAAAATATATATTGTTAAAAAACATTGCCTAAAAATACAGTGCAACATTTTGTCCTCGATGTTTATTTGACAAAAGCTGTTAAAATAGTACACATTTAATTCTTTTTTAAATAATTGCAACTATTTGTGTTTTAAGAAGGCCTAAGTGACTATAATGACAATACAAAACATTAATTAAACATTTTCAGGTCACTGTACACTTCAAATTGTATACAATTTTAATTGACACACTGTAAAATTTTTTAATTACTTTTTAATATGTACATTTTTTTGTATAGAATTGAGTTTTGTATGATAATGTACCTATTGTTACCATTTTGTAATTTTAATATAGTCTGTAAATATTGTATATAAATATATTTGTTTAGGTTGTTAAAATTAAATTGTTTTAAATTATTTTTTTTATTAATTTACCTGATTATTATCTTAAAATAACTCCTTTACATAGTTATAAGCAAGAGTGAATATAAAAATAATATTTAGTATATTTTGCTTGTATGAAGAGCAATATGCATTTAACAGAAAGTCTTAAATAGGGTTACTTTTTTATTTAATAATGTGGTAACACAGAAACATAATAAGTCTGAACTAATAAGTAAAACTAATGTGTAAGTCTGGGTCAGTAATAAATTCTAGCTGTTACTAAACATACTGTATTTGCAGATTATATAAGAAAAGTATGTTGAATAATTAGTTATAATGCAGGGAAGATCTATAAACACTAATTAAGTACTGTAAATTAAGCCATAGAAATTGTATGTGTATGTATATATATATATATATATATATTAATATTTATTCAAATCATATTTAATGTAATTCATATTTCCTCTATACATAAATTTAATTTATAATTTAATAACAAATTTATTCAACCATTCCGCAAGTACAGAATAAAAAGAAAACATTCTTACATTATTTTTTTTTATTTTTTCCTTTATATTTATTTAAGAAGTCAAACCACTTTCAGGCCCAGGTCCATCATCAATGACATGTATTTAAAAAAAAAATTACAAATACACATAAAATAAAATAAAAATAAAAATCATATATAAAAAGTTAAAAAAAAAATTAATAATAGAACAAATATTTGTTCAGTCAGAGTAATGCTATCTATTAATAAAGGATATCAATAAAATAATATTCTGTATCACTGATACCAACTTAAATACATTTTAGAAGAATGGTCCCATCGACTTCTATCTGTGTATTAATGAGGTTGAATTTACATCTATACTTATAAATATAAAATTTTTCCAACATTTCTAACTTATTATATTATATTCATGTTTAATAATTTTTACATTATTTTCAATTATTTCCAAATTATGTTCTAAATTGGTAATATCACGATTATTAATTATCAAATGGTCTGTAATATTTGAAAAACCCAATTTTTTTTTAATTTTTATATGTTCTAAAATATTCATTGAATCTGTCTTTAAAGGATTTATTTGTTTTTCCAATATATATTTGATTGCAATTATTACATTTTATTTTATAAATACCTGAAAAATCAAATCTATTTATTACATTTTCATTTATTTTTATTGTTTAACCTCTGGAACCACTGTTAAGTATATCTTGAGAGGATGAAATGAATGAATTGTAGCATGTGTGAAAAAATGCCATGCCTGACTGGGATTCAAACCCAGGACTTCCAGATGAAAGGCCGAGACGCTACCACTCAGCCACAGAGGTCGGCTTACATTTTCATTATTACAATGTGTTAAAAGTTTTATTATGTGAATATAAGATTGATAAGCAGGTTTATATTTTTTATCATTATATGCATCGATCAAGCCTTCCACTTTTTATTTGTATAGGAGTAATTTATATCAATCTTTACATTATTTTCATTGTATGTATTGTATTTTTATATGATTTTAAAAACTACATGAGTCAGAACTAGGCCCATCATGTATTGATTGCACATCAATACATGATGGGCCTAGTCCTGAAAGCACTTTGTCGTCTTTAAATAGATATAAAGAAAAAAAAGAAAAAAATAAGGTAAGAATGTTTTCTTTTTATTCTGTAATTGCAGATTCGTTGAATTTTATATATATATATATATACACACAGTTTCTATGGGTTAACATACAGTATTTAATTAATGTTTATGTTTATTCTTCACTGCATTATATATATCACACACACACACATGATCTTACAAACACATGTTATGAGATTAAAACGTTTTTTGAAGAATAGAGATTGAAATACCATGACAGAACCAACCTGTACTACATACCCAACCCAAAACAAAAAACTCTATTCTGTAATTGCCTTACAACTTGAATGATTTACATATTTAAATGAATGGGATAAGAAGTGAAATTATCTAAGACTTCTTTTGCCTTTTGTATAAAGTGAAAAGTATTGAATATAGTGAAGAA